>JADRCD010214255.1:41000-60610 GCA_019843815.1 Montemys delectorum | reverse complement strand
TTTTTTTTTTTTTTAAATCTTCATTTGGGAAGGAGGAAGGGACAGATGAGGAGTAACAGATGATGAGTATAGATTGTGTAACTCACTTTGTCATACCTGGATTTATTTTGAGCTCAGTGCATTTGCTCAGAGACATTGAGTTAACCAATTATTTCCTTTATGATAGATCCTATGCCCATCTTAAACTTGAAGTGATCTGAAATGTTGAGAATTTTTGCTAAAAGATTCCAAGATGAAGACAATAGAAATTGTAGTTAATGTATGTCAATTACTAATAAGAATGTATAGATGCAATTAGACCCAGAATGTGTGTGTATATGCGCGTGCTTGTGCCTACGCTCATGTGTTTGTGCTCATGTGTGTGTTCATATGTAGGCCAGAGACCAACACTAATGTCTTTCTCATCCTCCTTTCCACCTCAACTGTTTGAGACAGGTTCTCTCACTGAACATAGAGTTCACAGATTCTGGCTCTCCTAGCAAAGAAGTCCAAGAGACCCCCTTGTTTTGGCCTCCTGTGATAGTTTGTCTAAGCTCCGCCCAGGGAGTGGCATTATTAGAAAGTGTGGCCCTGTTGGACTCGGTGTATCACTGGAGGGTGGGCTTCATCTGCCAACACCCTTCAGATGAAGATGTAGAACTCTCAGCTCCTCCTGTACCATACCTGCCTAGATGCTGCCATGTTCCTGCCTTTATGATACTGGACTGAACCTCTGAACCTGTAAGCCAGACCCAATTAAACGTTGTCCTTTATAAGACTTGGTTATGGTGTCTGTTCATAGCAGTTAAACCCTAAGACACCTCACAAGTGCTTGAAGTATAGGTACAAACCATTGTTCTTTTCCCCCAAGGGTACTAGAGATCAAAGTCAGACCTTGAGCTTGTTCTACAAACTCTTTATGTACTGCCCCAGAATTCGAGGCCATGTTTATTTTACATCAGTGTTGGAAATTTAGTCTCTATTGTAATGAGTCACATCTGTCCTTCATTAGAATTGACACACAAACAACTCTGGTGCTTCTTTGAAGCACTCATAGGTGAACTAACCCAGAAGTCTCAACCCTTTCTGGACTGGAACTCATTTTTTGTTGTTTTGTAATAGTCCTCCCCAGTCTCTATTCTGCCCACTGCAGCAAGCCTGGCTTTTACTGATCTCTGTTTTCTAAGAATCCTTGATGATTCTCTTCTTTATTCTGGCGACACTAACTGGCCTGGCATGTGTTTCCATGTGATGGCTCTGAACTGCTGAGGGCTGCTATGTACTTCTTAGGGCAGGAGTTTACCACCATCAACCACTAACACTCTTGTGACACACCAGCATTATGGAGGTCTCAGCCCAGACCTCCATATTTCCTCCTATTTCCTACCCAAGGACTAACTTTTCAGGAACATAATAACATCATAGAATAAAAATAAGCAAGCACTGAAGAGCAGGGACTTTCCTGTTTGTCATTGAGTATTCTGAATCAAGAAAACAGTGCTTGGCACTATAGGACTTTGATAACTACTGGGGCATTGAATGAAATTGTCTGTTCTTTTTTAAAAAATTAATCCAATGGCTGGGAAGATGGCTCAATAAGGAAAATGCTTGATGGGCAATCATGAGGAGCTGAGTTTGAATAACCAATGCCCACATAAAAGCTGAGCATGGCAGTGAAAGTCTAGAACCCCCCAGCATGGTGGGATAGGGAGACAGGTAGATCCTTGACTAGTCATTGTAGCCAAAATTGGTGCTCAATTGTTCCTCAAGAATTAAGGCAGAAAGAGATGGAAGAAGATACCTCTGACCTCTAAACACCTACACACATAGGTGAGCAGACAGGCAGGCAGACAGACAGACAGATGAGAAAGAGAGAAATGAGATGAGGATAAGGATTGATAATAATTATATTTCCAGAGCTCAATTATTTATTTTGGAACCATAGCAGAAATATCTAGTTCAAGCACAAAGTAAATCTACTATGCTTTAAAGCAGTAGTTCTCAACCTCCATAATGTTACATCCCTTTACCACAGTTCTTCAGGTTTCTTTCATTGCTGCTTCATAACTGTAATTGTGCTCCTGTTAGAAATCATAATGCAAATGTTTTTTGTAGCTAGAGGTTTGACAAGGATGTTCAGAACCGACGCTTTAGTGTCTCTTCTCTCTCCAAATCTTTTCTGCAAAGAGTTGCTTGCCACCCCAATGTCCCTGTTAAGAGTTCTCACATGAGATGACACAAAATCACCATGTAATAATAATTTTCAGACAGGCTGAAATTTAACTCCATGTTTGAAGAAGAAGTATTCTCACAGAAAATGCAATCTATAGAAATGTATTTCCATCACTAATGGAAACATATTTTCATTTTTTTTTATTAATTCAGCCCCTCAAAACTTTAATTTCAGATTGGCTCAAATTAGTTTTCCATAAAATAAGATGTGGTGGGAACTTTTGAACAATAGATGTGACTTCCTCAAAACTAAACCATGAAGTCCATGTTTGGATATACAGAAGCAGTATTCTCACTTCAGATGGGCAGTTTCCATCTCCACAGGTATCAATGTGTTCAAAAAGATGTTGATGGCCAAGTCCCACAGAGTACCGATGGTCTAGGACACAAGAAGTCAAAGCAGACCTTGGTGAGTGGAAAAATCTCCTCTGCTCTGACTCAGCAGAGCTGTTCTTTTCCTCTTGTCGCTCAGGGACTTTGCAGTGATGTGCAACATATGCAGCTTTGTGGATGTCCCCATCCATGTGGTGGATTCATGCTGCTCCCCCAGCTTTCAACCAGAAGTGCTGTGTCCATAAACTACTGCAAAGTCAATCAAAGGTAAAGAGAATGCTATTTGGTTCACTAAAGGTTGTCATCTTTTCTTCTGTATATATTATCTGTTTCTTTTTTCCTCCACACAAAATTCTCATTCTCCCTCACTATCCCAACTATTCTTATGGTGTACCTCTCAGATCTCTGTCTCTGGGCACTTTGACTGGCCACTGTGAAGTCAGTCGGTACACTGAATGCAAACACATACTGTCTTTGAGCAGCTTCTAGACATCTACTGTTATATTAAGTTACTTGCCCTGAAAGGCACTGGACTCCCCTGAAAGGGAACTTTGACTTCAGAACTTTACATGGCTTTGCTAAACTTTCTTAGGACTAACCAAAGTGTAAGATGCCCTGGTTAGCTTTAACTGTCATAATCTAGAACTATCTTGGGAAAAAAACCTCAACTGTAGAATTGCCTCTATCACACTGACCTGTGGTGATGTCTATGGGGGACTGCAGAAGTTTTAATATGCTTGTCACTATTAGGAGGTGTGGCCTGTTGTAGGAGGTGCAGCCTTGTTGGAAGAAGTATGTCACTGTGTGGGGGTGGCCTTGGAGACCCTCCTCCTAGCTACCTAATGACAGTCTGGTCCTGGCTTCCTTTGGTTGAAGATGTAGAACTCTCAGCTCCTCCAGTGTCATGCCTGCCTAGACACTGCTGTACTTCCTGCCATGATGATAATTGTTTGTTTGAACCTCTGAACCTGTAAGCCAGCCCCAGTTAAACGTTGCCCTTTATAAGAGTTGCCTTGGTCATGGTGTCTGTTCACAGTAGTAAAACCCTAAGACAGAGATTGTCTTGATTTTTATTGATTCAAAATCTTTCACCCACTGTGGGTGATACCATTCTCCAGGCAGGTGATCCTGAACTATGCAGGTGAGCATGGGCCTGCCAGCAAGTAAATAGCAGCCTCCATAATTCCTGCTTCTTTGGCTATGAATTGTATTCCCTGGTTGGAGATTACTGCGTGGAATAGTAAGCAGGCTGCCTTCAAGTTCCTGCCTTGACTCCTCTCAATGACAAACTGTTGTAGGAAATTTTCTACAGTAAAGACCCTGTCACCAACAAGAGTGGGAGAAATGAGATGTATTTGCTAGAGAGCCAAAACAAGAACAGTTCCTGAGGGGCCCTGGTCCCAGGTCTGGTTTGTGTTTTTGCTTTGTACTATAAAATGACAAGGTTGGGTGGGTAAGCAAGTAAGATTTTATAGAAGTCTTTGAGGCAGTCAGAAGTTTCTTAAGAACAATGAGACATTGTATCAACTATTTCCACAGGCCCTTCTGTTCCAGTGAAGTCATGACTGGCAAATAGGCAGTACAAATAAACTTTAAGAAAATCAGAAGGAAAACTTCAGCACAAGGGAAAAACAAAAGATGGGAAACATACATACATAGACACGCACTACTACTGCCAACATAAAAATAATAAGAATTAGCGATCATTAGTCATTAATATCTCTCAACATAAATGGACTCAATTCCCAAGTAAAAAGACACAGACTAACAGAATGGATGTGAAAACAGGACCCATCATTCTTCTGCATACAAGAAATACATCTCAACATTAAAGACAGATGTTACCTCAGAATAAAGAGCTCAGAAAAGTTTTTCCAAGCGAATCGACCCAGGAAACAAACAGGAGTAGCCATTCTAATACCTAATAAAATAGACTTCCAACCAAAATTAATCAAAAGAAATGGAGATTATAATTATATAATCAAAGGAAAAATCCACCAAGATGATGTCTCAATTTTGAATTATCTATACCCCAAAGGCAAGGACACCCTCATTTGTAAAATAAATATTAATAAAGTTTAAATCACACATTGAACACCATATATTAATAGTAGGAGACTTCAACACCCCACTCTCACCAATGAAAAGATCATCCAAATAGCAACCAAACAGAGAAATAATGGACCTAACAGATATTACAGTACATTTCACCCCAAAACAAGAGAATATACCTTTTTCTTAGCACTTCATGGAACCTTCTTCAAAAATGAGCATATACTTGGTCAAAAAGCAAGTATCAACAGATACAAGAAAATTGAAATAACCTCCTGTGTTTTATCAGACCATGAATTAAAGCTGGACTTCAACAACAGGAATAACAGAAAGCCTACAAACTCATGGAAACGGAACAATTCTCTATTCAATGACAACTGGGTCAAGGAAGAAATAAAGAAAAAGTCTTTCTAGAATTCAGTGAATGCATTCTAGAATTCTAGAATAAAAATGAAGCACAGCATACCCAAACTTATGGAACACAATAAAAGCAGTGCTAAGAAGAAAGTCCATAGCACTAAGTGCCATCAAAAAGAAATTGGTGAGATCTCATACTAGCAACGTAACAGCACACCTGAAAACTCTAGAACAGAAAGAAGCAAACACACTTAAGAGGAGTAGATGGCAGAGAATAAGAAAACTCAGGGTTGAAATCAATAAAATAGCAAAGACGCAGAGAGAACAATATAAATAATCAATGAAACAAAGAGTTGGTTCTTTGAGAAAATTAACAAGATAGATAAACCCTTAGCCAAACTAAGAAAAAGACAGAGAATGTACAAATTAACAAAATCAGAAATTAAAATGGGTACATAACAACACACACCCAAGGAAACCCAAAGAATCATTAGGTCTTACTTCAAAACCTGCTTGTGGTTGTTTGAATATGCTTGACCCAAGAGTAGCAATATTAGGAGGCATGGCTTTGTGGGAAGTGTGGAACTTTTCCTAGCTGCCTAGGAGACAATCTTCTTCTGCCTGGCTTTGGATCAAGACACCTGGCTTTGGATCAAGACATAGAACTCTTGGCTCTTTCTCCAGCACCTGCTGCCATGCGTCCTGCCATGGTAATAATAGACTGAACCTCGGAACCTATAAGCCAGTCCCAATTAAATGCTATACCCCCTCCTTTTTTTTTTTTTTTTTTTTTTTTTTTGGTTTTTCGAGACAGGGTTTCTCTGTTTAGCACTGGCTGTCCTGCAGCTCACTTTGTAGACCAGGCTGGCCTCGAACTCAGAAATCTGCCTGTCTCTGCCTCCCAAGTGCTAGGATTAAAGGCATGCACCACCACCACTCAGCTGAATGCTGTCCCTTTTAAGAGTTGCCTTGGTTGTGGTGTCTCTTCTCAGCAATGGAAACCATAACTAAGACACCTGTACTCTAAAAAACTGGAAAATCTTAAACAAAATGGATGATTTTCTTGGTAGATACCACTCGTCCAAAGTTAACTCAAGATCAGGTAAACTATCTAAATAGACTTTCCCCTAAGGAAACAGAAGCAATTATTAAAAGTCTCCCAACAAAAATAAGCCCAGGGCCAGAGAGTTTTAGTGCAAAATTCTACCAGATTTTTAAAGAAGAGCTAATACCAATACTCCTCAAATTATTCCACAAAAGAGAAGCAGAAGGGACATTGAGGCCACAGTCACCCTGATACCTAAACTACACAAGGACTCAACCAAGAAAAAGACTTTCAGACCAATCTCCCATACGAATATTGATGCAAAAGTACTCAATAAAAGACTCTCAAAATGACTCCAAGAACATATCAAATACATCATCCACCATGATCAAGCAGGCTTTATTCCTGAAACGCAGGGATGGTTCAATAAACTAAAACCTATCAGCATAATCCACCATATAAACAAACTGAAAGAAAAAGAAAGCACATGATCACCTCATGAGATCTGAGAAGAACGTTTAACAGAATCCAACACCCCCCTCCATGACAAAAATCTTGGTGAGATGGCGGATACAAGGCACAGACCTAAACATAATAAAGGTAGTATATGGCAAGCCCATAACCAACATTAAACTAAATGGAGAGAAATGTAAAGCAATTCCTCTAACATCAGGGACAAGGCAAGGCTCCCCACTCCCACTATCGACTCAGTATAGTACTTGAACTTCTAGCTAGAGCAATAGGAGACCAAAGGGATTCGAACTGGAAAGGAAGAAGTAGAGTAGTACTATTTGCAGTTAATATGAGAGTATATAGAAGTGACCTCCAAAATTATACCAGAGAACTGTAACATGATAAACACCTTCTGCAAAGAGGCTGGATACAAAATTAACAAAAAAGTTAGTAGCCCTCCTCTATACAAACAATAAAGTGGCTGAGAAGGAAATTAGGGAAACACACCCTTCACAATAGCCACACATAATATAAAATGTATTGGTGTAACTCTAACCAAGCAAGTGAAAGAACTGTGTGACAAGAACTTCAAATCTTTGTAGAAAGAAATTAAGAAGATATCAAAACAGGGAAAGATCTCCCATGCTCATGGATCAGTAGGATTAGCATAGTAAAAACAGCCTTACTATAAAAAGAAATCTACAGATTCAATACAATCCCATCAAAATTCAAAACAATTTTTTACAGGCCTTGAAAGAACAATACTCAACTTCATATGGAAAAATAAAAAATCTAGGATAGGAAGGAAGAAAGAAAGGAAGGAAAGAAAGAAGGAAGGAAGGAAAAAAGAAAGAATGAGAAAGAAATGAAGAAAAGAAGAGAAGAGAAGAGAAGAGAAGAGAAAAGAAAAGAAAAGAAAAGAAAAGAAAAGAAAAGAAAAGAAAAGAAAAAAAGAGGGGCCTTAGAGATTAAGAGCATTGACTGTTCTTCCAGAGGTCCAGAGTTCAATTCCCAGCAACCACATGGTGGCTCCCAACCATCCGTAATGGAATCCTATGCTCTGTTTTGATATGCCTGAAGACAGCAACAGTTTACTCACATATATAAAATGAATAAATAAGTCTTTTTAGAAAAATAAAAAATGAAAAAAAAACCCTGTACAATAAAAGAGTGTCTGGATGTATTGCCATCCCTAACTTCAAGTTGTACTGCAGAGCAATAATAATAAAAACACATGGCACTGATATGTCAAGGCTGTTCTATATCCCTGGGAGGGTTCCCCTTATCTGAGGAGAAGGGGAGGAGGGGTGGAAGGTGAGCAGGGGAGTTGAGAGGGAGGGACGGGGAGGAGAGGAGGGTGCGGAAGTTTCAATAGGGATGTAAAGTAAATAAATAACTTAATATTTTTTAAATCTTACAAAGTGTTTGAAAATAAAATAATATCACTTACTGTAGAAGAAGAAGGGGAGGAGGGGGAGGGGGAGGGGAAATGGATGGAAGGAAGGAGAGCTAACATGGAGAATCTAGTCCATATAGTATTTGTATAGTATAGTTAATTCTGATAATACCTGAATATCCAGATACTATCTTGCCACCCATTAGTCTGGAGTTAATTGTCAGCATGGCAGATATAGAATTACCCAGGAGATGGGCCTCTGGGAATGTCTGTAAGGGGTTGTCTTAATTAGACTGATTGGAAAAACTCTTCTTAAAGGTGGTGGGACATCCCCTGTGTGAGAACACAGGACTGTATAAAATATGGACTGGAAGTTGAGGAGTTTCCTGCTTTCTGTTCCCCATTGTGGATGCAACGTAACAATTGCTTTAAGCTCCTCCTGCCTTGTTTTTGCCTCCACAATGGTCTTTACCCTTGAACTAAAAGCCATTTACTCATTAACTTGCTTTTTTCAGGCTATTTTATGACAGCAACAGGAAAAGTAGCCATAATGGGAGCCTCCAGGGCAGGAAACACATGAACCATCTAGACTTCGGGTTGTGGTTGGCCTAGTGGATTCAGGGATACACTCAGCGATCCTTCTTCAGATCCTGGGAGTGGTATTGGGGTCTGCACGTGGGCCAATCCCACAAAGAATTCATGGGCTCTGACACAAAGCCTTCAGAGAAGGAAAGAGTAAACAGATACCTTTGAGATGGTCTTCAAATGAGCACCAAGATAACATGTCAAAACAGAATCAAATCCTAGAAGTATGCCGGAAAGTACTGTTATCGTTAAAGACCTGATTGAAAAGTGTGGTCACATCTTCTAACCTCAAAGTGTAGCTACTGCAGAAGCAGGTGGATCCTGGATGATCTTGGACTTGATCAAGGAGCACATCGACTGTTCATAGTCTGTGCCAGTTGTATCTTTGTGCTAAGCAGATGAGAAGGGGTTCAGCTACAAGGCACACAGGTACTGCCTTAGACAATATACCCTCTCCTCTTTGAAGTGGAAAGTTAAGGGTTCTTTGGAAAGTCAGTTGGATGATGTTTTTGCTGGGGCAAACATGTGAAGGAGTGTTTAGGTGAAGAGGGCACAGGTGAAAGACTAAGGCACACTCATGAAGGAACATTTCGCTGAAGCAGACACAGGAGAAAGGGTGTTCTGCTAAAGCAAGCGTGTGAAAGGACACAGGATGAAGGATTCTTTGCTAACAACACAACTTACATGGCGTAGTTGAGCTGCATTTGTCAGAACTCCATAGGAAGAAATGCACCCAAAAACTCTGGTGGTGTGCTGCAGTTTCTTGCCACATCCATGTCTCGGTCTGATTGGCAGAGTGATGGCAGCTGAGGCAGACTCATGTGATGAGGCAAGTCCCATGGAGGACACATGATGTTTAGAGGATACAAACAGGACTCAATGGGCAATGACATGGGCTGAGCCAGGCTTGCTTACAGAGCTAGCTGTGCAGCGCTTGTGGGTCTTGAATGTTCACTGATCTTTGCTTCACCGAAAGGGCACAGACCAGAATGTCTCCTGTCTTTCTTCTTGGTCTCTCCAGCTGACTCATGCTGAGGCTGAAGCCTGGCTGTCCCCACTAGGTAGTGTCGCCGCTGCTGATGTGCTTGCTATCCCAACTCTACCAAACTGGACTGCTGGTATATCCGTGAAGTGTTTGCGAGTGCTAACCTGTGAACTGACCTGCCGATTTCCAGACAACACAGATGGGAGTTGCTCCAAAGAACCTTTCTAAACAGGTCCACTTCCCCAGTATCCTTTCTTTTCCACCACATCTGGTGAGTGGTGGACTCCGGGAAGTTTAAAGTACTTAAGAATCATCATTAAAAATAAGGTTTGAAAAAATTAAAGTCACACCTACTCTTATTACATTTTTTTTTCATGTGAGATAGACAATAATACTGACTTGGGTTCTGGACCAATGATGTCATAGCACTCTAATATTCTGTCCGTATCTTCTTCTGACCGACTCAGAATTACTTGCACATCCTTCACGATGGCTCATCATATCAATGACATCATAATGACTGGACAAGAGACAAAGAGAAGAGATTGTAAGTACCTCGGACACAACACACACACACACGCACACGCACACACACACACACACACACACACACACACACACACACCAAGGGTAGATTCAGAACCTCTCAGTTCTGGAAAAATGTTATGGAACAATATCCGGATATTTAAAAAGTAAATCCTAAGGCTCGCACACTCTGCCACAAAGAGAGAAGCACAGCATCTTGTAGGCCTCATTTTGTCCTGAGTCTACTTATTTAATACCTGGGATTATTGATATTGTCACATGAAAGCTTGGCAGCTCCTGGGACTGTGGTGGGGGGAACAGAGCAGAAAAAAAAATTGATTCAAACCTAACCATGTTGCTTGTGCCATTTGATCTGGCAATGATCGAGCTGACAGTGGTGGGGGGAGGTACAAGACAGTATCAGTGATAAGTGCCAGTGGAAGAATCACAATGTGGAAGCCTACAATACAGAAGCAAAGCTATGGATAGGTAGCCCAGACTCTTTGACACCTAGCAACGTGTGACCCTTTCCTGGCAGCATGGCATTTTGAAAGAGCTAAAAGGAAGGGAAATAGTCATGCTTGGTGAAGGTTTGGGTAGGCTTGATATACCAGACCATGCTGAAAAGAGCTAGGAACCTCATTTCTGCCACATTTGGCATTCCTGAAAGACAGTGGACCAAGGCAGAGCTGAGAACAGTATACTCGGCATCTATGTTAAGTGAGGTGAGAAGTGGCCCAATTTGAGAATGTATGCAAACTCCTAGGTAGTAGCTAGGAGCCTGGCCCTCTCCTTAGGGATATGGAGAGAAGAAAGATTAGAAAACAATGGAGTACGGATGTCCACTAAGTGGCATGAAGTATGAAAATATTTTGTTAAGCTTACTGTCCAGCAAGTAGCATCTACCATTGAAGAAGTACTTAGTAGTCGAGTCAGCGGAACAACTCGGCTAGCTGAAGGTAGTCATCAACGGCCGCCTCTGCTGGTTGACGGTAGTCATCCCAGAGCCGCCACAGTGGATTAAATGAATAAAGTAGTCTTGGTGGTAGACACGGAGGCTATTTGGGCCCAACAACATGAACTGCCATGTGTTGAGCCTGGTAATAACAACGGTGTTTCTAAATCCCCAGCCTGCCAGTGGTAGAGACCAAGACTGAGTTCCCTCCTTGCTTCCTGGGACAGTTAAGTCACACCTGTGCTGGGGGGAGTGGTGGCAGTGGATCTGAGGGAATCCCCCAGGAAAGACTCTAATTCTATGACTCTTCTACTGGCTTTCTCCCGTCACTAGACAAATCCTAAACAATTCAATATTCTGATAGGACAAGGAAGTCAACAATTTTTCCATACAAAGGTTATTCACTTCCAGAAAAAATAAATCTGACATCACATTTAAGAATTACTTATTAAAAGCTGATGAAATAAGACCATAAGACCACTAAGAAAAGCCCAAGTGTATGCACATAGGCGCGCGCGCACACACACACACACACACACACACACACACACACACACACACACGATCCAAAAATAAAAAAGAATGGCCTACAGGCAGTATAAGAGAATGGTATAAGATGGGGGATGACATCTTTAAAAGTCTCAGTTGAAAAATTTGCCTTTACAGATATGACAAAGCATGTAGCAAACAAACCAGCTGAAATCCGGACAACAACAAGAGCTCAAAAAGTATCCCAAAACAGAAGGAGGAGGAGGAGGAAAAGGAGCAGCAGGAGCAGCAGCAGCAGCTCAAACAAGCTCACAAAGACAAGAACTCAAGCGCCATGATGGTCAGGTGTATACGGGTGAGGCTAGCACTCTGGAGACTGAATCAGGCAGGTGCACAGTTAAGGCTACCCCAGGCTACATAGGAGACCCTATGTAAAACAATATATACATGTATGTTTTACAATCCAGTTAAAACATGATAAGCACAATTGCTTAATTGCTCTTACTTTAGTCCAACCGTTTGATGTAGGGAAATGATGGAACGATCCAAAAGTCACACTCAAGAATCACATGAATCATATTATAAAACCCAATTGCAGAAAATAATCTTCTAAGACTTTAAGTGAATCTATACATTCATTGTTTATCATCAGCTTGAACAGTATAACCATTTGATAAGATGGTTATAATGCTCAGATCTTCTAAATCAATTAGCCAACTGTTTGTAAAATAAGGCCTTAGAAGTATTTCACTCAAATTTTATTACACTTATTAAAGGTCTTACCTAAGGCTGTAGCTAGCCTCCAGATGCCTCTGCAAAAATTAAAGGAAGACTTCCCCTTGGGAATTACCTCTTCCACACTCCCTGATGCTCTTAACAATCACTCTGCAGACCATCTTATCCTGTGATCTCAAAAACAAAACAGAGGTCAAGGAATGTGGATGCCAACTTCCACATTTTCCACCTCAGAGTTACTTCTATTTTTTCTTCTATGCATGTGTATTGGCTGGTTTTGTGTGTCAACTTGACACAGGCTGGAGTTTTCACAGAGAAGGGAGTTTCAGTTGGGGAAGGGCCTCCATGAGATCCAGCTGTGGGACATTTTCTCAGTTAGTGATCAAGGAGGGTAGGGCCCCTTGTGGGTGGTGCCATCCCTGGGCTGGAAGTCTTGAGTTCTATAAGAGAGCAGGCTGAGCAAGCCAGCGAGAAAACAAGCCAGTAAGAAGCATCTCTCTGTTCTTGTTGTTTTTGTTTGTTTGTTTGTTTGTTTGTTTGTTTTTGGAGGGGAAACTGGGAAAGGAGAAATTTACATGTAAATAAAGAAAATATCTAATAAAAAAAAAGGTGAACTGAAACTTTCAAAACTGTGAGACAGAATAAACCTTTTCTCTTCAAAAAAAAAAAAAAAAGAAAGAAAGAAAGAAAGAAAGAAAAAGAAAAAAAAGAAAAAAAAGAAACATCTCTCCATGGCCTCTGCGTCAGCTCCTGCTTCCTGACCGCTTGAGTTCCAGTCCTGACTTCCTCCGGTGATCAACAGCAATGTGGAAGTAAGCTGAATAAACCCTTTCCTCCCCAACTTGCTTCTTGGTCATGATGTTTGTGCAGGAATAGAAACCCTGACTAAGACAACATGTTCCCTGACTAAGACATATTCTTTCCACACTTGTACCACTCTCCCAGTCCCTCCTCTTCTCCTTCACTTTCTTCAGGGTCCAGTTATACGTACCTGCAACTTCAGTTCTTAGCTCTTTGATTCCACGATCTCAGTCTGCCTTCTAAACTTTCTACTCTAAAGCCAAACTTCTTGGAGAAACACTGTGCATCTGTGCACTCGATTCTGTTCTGTGACTCAGGCTTCTGTGCAGCTTGTATTACTATTCCACTTGAAGATGCCCATCAAGGTCAGTGTAGACTTTCTGTTACTGCACTTGTAACTCTGACTCAACCATTTTTCTTTCAACTTTGCTCTCCAGTGGCTTCTCAGGGATGCCTGCCTTCCTGACTTCTCTTTCTGAATTTCTTATCTTAATTTTTATTTTTATAACGAGGAGAGAAGAGGCAGCACAAACTCACTTCTTTCTGACCTTCAACGATAGTATCTCCCAGAGCACAGTTTGACTGAAATCATGTGCACACTCAACATAGTTGTAGAAAACACTGATAAACAGCATGTTAGCAGGAATTCTATTTCACTAAGGAAAAATTGTATCTAAATAATGTGTTTAATATTCTAATGAAATTATAACACAGAATGCTTTGGAAAAACTTTTGAAAAAGGTCTTATTTATTTTTTATTTCGTGTGTTTGGATTTTTACCTGCATGTATGTCAGAGCACCCTAGATGTGCATGGCCTGCACAGGGTGGAAGAGATTGTCCCTTGGAGCTGGAGTTAGAGATGAGTGTGATCTGACATGTTGGTGCTGGCAGTAAAATGCAGGTCCTCTGCAAAAGCAGCCAGTGCTCTTAATTGCTGAGCCCACACTGAAAACACTTCGTAAAGGGCCAAGCAAAACTCATCGTGGAATATATGCGATGGATAAAGAACTGCTGCAAAAACACCAGAGATAAAGATAACTGGGCACCTGTGTGCATTACTAACACATTGAACAAGAACCAACATGTGGGATAGAATCAGAAAAACAGCTTATTTTTCTCTTCCATTCCTAACTTTAAAAACATCCTGCTTTTTTCTTCTGCGGAAACTCAAATTTTCTTCTTCATAATAAGAGCTCACTTCACGGGTTAAGAGTCTCTCTTAACATAAAAGAGGAGGAGATATTTAATGACTCTGTGGTTTTTTTTTTTTTAAATCACATTTTAATAAACATGTACACCTACTCTTTTATGTCCTTGGTGTTAGTAAAGGCATAAGAATACTATAATATTTGGTTGTTTAGCCTTAGAAGTTTAGAAATTCAGTCTGTTCAGGTAGCTGGAATCTCTTCACACTGGGCTTTCAGCCAAAATGTTGACTGGAGCATTCCATTGCCAGTGGATGAAGAGATATACCCAGCAGAGTCCCCTGGGACCCTGAAAAGCATTCTTATGAAACCCTTCTGTAAATGATTCAGAGGTGAGCATATGCCTGAACTCCCCAAAGTGACAGGGAACACAAACTATCCCAGTTAGTAAAATGCCAAGGCAATAGGATAGACTCCAGGAAGATCGCGCCAGCTGGGTGAGTGGGCGGAGCATCGGCAGATGACTGTTCAAGGACAGGACAGCAGATGCTTTTAGGACAAACAATCCCAACTCCATTCTGGGAGAAATGGTATCAGAGGGGCTTCAGAAGGTCCACGCTTGTGTAGGAAATGAGGTCCTTCATGGTTCTGTGCGGCTGGAAGCTTTTGCACACTTGAACTAAGGCTCTGTATCTCTGCTGAGCCATACTTCCTGCCAGTGAAGAAATTTTGAAACCCAACTTCAGGATTTTATGGCAGAAATTTACCTGCAGTCAGTATTTCCATGGATATTTGCAACTGAGATAAGATTTTAAGTTTTGTATGTATTTTTCTCACATAGAACTCCTTAGGAAGTCTTTCTTCTGGGAGTGCTAATATTTTCTCTCGTTTTCTTTTGTTCTTTAAAAGCATGTGCATATCTTTCCCTATGTATTTCTCTCTACCATGTAACATGTACATACCGTTGAAAATGAACATGTGCCACAATTTGAGATATATTAAAAGTCATCAGTAGATGATATTGCATGTTGTTTTCCCATTTAGAGGAAGAGGTGAGAGTGGGTTTGGGTGGCTGGTACACATTCCCCTAACAGGCAGGAAGGCCCTTCAGGCAGACATAAGGTTAAGCAGCCACTTTCTGCAGGAGCTGAACCGCAGCCAGCCTTGTACAAGCTCATTTCATAAATAGTTTTCCTTTGAAAACACTTGAGATGGATGGATTCAAATTTTTCCAGGAAGATACTGAAAAGTCTGCTCATGACTATATCAGGAGGAAGCATCCATCTGTTCTTGGCAATGGTTTAACTTAATTTACTTTGCACCATATTTATTAGCCAGGTCTCTGGAGTTTCTGTCAAAGATGGCATATTTTTCTTATGTCCTCACTTTATTAAAATAGCACATTTATGTGAAGGATGCATGCCCTGCTGTGTTGCTTGCAGTACTGTTTTAGTGTGGAGGGAGTGTTTTATTACAAAGATTTCATGACATCTCTATGGCTTCAGCTATTTACATTCCTTTTAAATGTCATGATTGGTTGACTTCCGTCCCCATCTAACTTGTCTGTGATAAGTGTCCCTCCCTCTCTCTGTATTGCTTCTACTTAACGCTCCCTGGCTTTACAAAGACGTCCTTATGTAATGACACTATGTAGCCTAACCATCCCCCACAAAGCTCTACTACAGACTAACGTGAAGGGCTACTAATATCCCACAATTAATATAGTGCTTTACTACAACACATGTAGCCCTGGATTCTATCCCTAGCATCATGGAAACAGGGCATATGCCCTTAAACCCAGCATTGTAGCCTCTAGAGATAGAGGCAGAAGGATTAGGAGTTCAAGGTCATCCACAGCCAGTCTCTGCCTTAAAAAAAAAAAAAAAAAAAAAAAAGCAAAAAAGCCAGTGTGAGCAATTTTCAAAGTAAGTAGGATTTGAAGATGGTTCAGGGACAAGGAATCAATCCATTGACCTTTGGATTGATGTCAGTAGCACTGAAACAAGTGCATGAGCTTTTGTGCTTAGTGATTTGAATATATGGGTGTTGCTGTATTTATTTACAAAGCATTTGCCCTGCTTAGTATCTCATTTCAAATCTAACACTAATTTGATACACTGTGTCTTCTCTTTGACACAAAACTATGCTTCTCTCTAATATTTAACAAGTAGATATTAATTTTAGCAATGCATCATTTTTCTTCATTACATTCTCATATCCAAATATGAAAGACATAAAAGTGGATGTCTTTATGCTATTTTTATTAGGTAAAATTCACATATATATGTATATACAAGCTCATGGGCCCAATAATCCTCTAATTAGTATTTAAATTCTGTTTGTAACTTTGGAAACTTTTCAAATTCGAACAACAAAAAAGGCAATATGAATCCAGTAAGATACCCTCCATCCTCCGCAAGGTGTCTTTTTCAATAGTTCTTTCTGAGAGGCTCTAGGAATTTTCCAACAAAAATTAGTATTCAAGCTTCTCTTAATCAAACACAACTTTCATATGCTATAAATTCAAACAAACCTGTCCAAAAAGCTTGGTACTCTCATGGTTTTGGCTCGAGACATGGGAACATAGAGTTAAAAAGAAATCAACCTGAAGGAGAGAATGGGGAAGTCACAGAAGAACCCTGCCCAGTCTGAGCCCAGGTTATGCCCCAGAGATGACCCAGTCCTACCTGCCTGACCTGATACACCAGAGCTTTCATAGCTAAGAACCCACCAACCCTTCAGGATGGGTACTATTATTGTACCCATGTTTTACAGATGAGAAAATGGAATTTGAGGCCTTCTTTAGTACCAGTTGGGAAGTTGAACTGTTGCCTGAGGGAGTCGTGGTGCAGATGTTGCTTCCTGCAACCACAATGGCCCAAGATAATTATCCAGTGTTTTTGGAACTCTTTGCTTTAACTGTGCCCAACATATATCCTGATTACTTAATAATTTATACTTCGCAATAATTCTGCATTGTGCCAATTGGTATTAAGATATGAATGCACTGAATATTTCTTTCCTGTGTTTGAATACTCTTCTCACATCCCTGTTGAATTTCACTTTGGTCTTCGCTGCCAAACCAAGAATGCATTGGCATGGATGCTGGAAGTGGGCAATTCTCCCAACCAGCGGGACAGTTCTCCTGACACAAAATAACCACAGAGAGATTTGTTGTCACCTCATCCCTTAAAGCTAAAGCCAGAATAGAGAAAGCCACCACCAGGGGGCAACATATATCTTATCACATGATCAGAATAAGAAGTGATAAGTTGATAACAAACAGTCATAATTTTTTAGCTTGTTTATTCTTTCTTTCTTTTTTTCTTTCTTTTTTTTTTTTTTTTTTTGAGGAATGTTCTTTCTATACAGTGTTGACTGTCCTGAAACTCGAAATGTAAATCAGGCTAGTCTTGAACTCATGGAAATGCACTTGCCTCTGCATGCAGAATGCTGGCATCAAAGGAATGTGCCAACCATGCCCGGAGGCTTGTTGATTTTAAATTTGAGCTAACATTAAATAATCACAACTGTCTATATATAAATATGCACTTTCAGTTTTTCTCAAAGAATCAGAAGATCTAGCAATTACTGGCTCTGCATTTTTCCAAGATAACAACTGGTATAGTTGGAGCCAGTTCTCAGCCTCATTTAACTAACCAGGAACTCTGTGGCACCCCATTATTTGTGTAATGCATGCACGTGTGTGTTTTATGTCTTGCCCCTGTAGTTTATCTGACACCTGTAGTATTTCATTATATGAATTACTTGTCCAAACAAGACTATGACATGAAACTTAATTGCAAGGAAGTTTATATATATTGAACTTCTTGACTTTTGCAAATAAAGAAATGTTAACTTTGTTGTTTAAAAATTCTCTGGGCAAGCCAGGCAGTGGTGGTGCATGCCTTTAATCCCTGCCCTTGGGAAGCAGAGGCAGGTGGATTTCTGAGTTCGAGGCCAGCCTGGTCTACAGAGTGAGTTCCAGGATAGCCAGGGCTATACAGAGAAACCATGTCTCAAAAAAGCAATGTTGTTTTGCCACCATAGAATACAGTAATTAGACATTAGCACACAGATCAAATAATTTTTAGGTTACTAATGCTTAACTACTTTGAAGTAACCTATTCTAACTTTGTCTTGTCCTCTTGCTAAAAAAAGAAATTTGCATATTCATCTTGAATCTACTCCTCAGGGAATCTAGACAATTACATTCCTTTACTCTGTGTATTTTGTTGCCTTAAATGAATTTGGCATCTAGCCATGGCTGCAGGTAAAAGCAAGAATTATATAGCTCTAGGAGCTTTCTTAGATGTTTCTCAACTACTTCCTTCTCTCTTGTGGGTGAAAGACAGTTTTGGAGGGATATGATAAGTCACACATATCCTCTACTGGCTCTTCTATGAGTTTACTTACAATCCAAAGCAAGTAGAGCCAGCAATGTTCTCCAAGGCCTTGGCAATGAGGCTGTCTCTCCTGCCAGACTCCTAGACTGTCCTCACGAGGTGGGGTCAAACCCATTTCTGGATTCAAAGAGCAGTTACTGTTGCTTTGTAGAGGTGGTTTGGGACCAGCAAAGCTTGTTTTATCATTCTGTTCTTTACTTAGTGATTTGCATTGTATGCTGAGAACCTGTTTCCTGAAATCTAAATGGAGGATAGTTCTTTTACTTTACTGCTTTACTGCAAATAAAACAACAGAGTGCAGAAGTCTGCAAATGCCTCAGAGGCAAACAGGCCCGAGGTGGTTGGTCCTCAGCCCCTATCTCAGGGCTAAGGAATTCAGATGTACGTCAATGTGTTCCTCATTTTCATCTTCACCATGAAAAAATTTGGGGGCAAGCAGGGCAGTTGCTGAAATTCTGTATTTGGTTTCATAAAGGGCATAGACTGAAATACATTAGACAGAGGATTCCCTTCTAATGTGAGCTCTTCTACCAGTTGGCAACTGAATAGGCAAATTAAACCTCAGATATGGCTCTCTGGGGACTAGTGAGATTGCTCAACCAGCAAGAAAGCATGAGAAGCAGAGATTCCCCAGCTCCCATGTGAAAAACTAGATATGACACTGGACACCTGTAATCCCAGAGCTGGGAAAACACACAGGACAATCTCACTGGTCAGCTCGTGTAGCTGAATTGGTGAGCTCTAGGCTCCATGGCAGACTCTGTCTCAAAAATAAGACAGAGAATGATAGAAGAGGATACCCAAGATCATACTCAGGATTTCATATGTATACAGGCACACATACTTGTGTACCTGTGCACACAAACACATATACACATGCACACCTACTGTGTGTGTGTGTGTGTGTGTGTGTGTGTGTGTGTGTGAGGGAAGATACTGAGCATCTTGCTTTATCACCTTTACCTTATTCTCTCAAGATAAGGTCTGCCACTGAACCTGAGGCTAAGCTGGCAGCAAGTGAGCCCCAGTGATCCTGGTATGCCTGCCTGCCATGGAGCTGGGGTCACAGTCACAAGTGAGCCCCAGTGATCCTGGTATGCCTGCCTGCCATGGAGCTGGGGTCACAGTCACAAGTG
>JADRCD010214255.1:0-40990 GCA_019843815.1 Montemys delectorum | reverse complement strand
TCCTGGTATGCCTGCCTGCCATGGAGCTGGGGTCACAGTCACAAGTGCAGATATGCCCAGCTCTTCTTTTCTAAATGGGTGCTAGGGATTTGAACTCAGATTCTCATGCTTGTGCATCTCCCTAGCATTGAAAGATGACTCTTTAAAGAAAATCTCAGCGACTAATCCTGGTACCTCAGAGACTGAGCCAGAACGATTACGATGAATTGTAAGCAAGACTGGGCTGCATGGTGAATTTCAACCTATCCTGGTTTAGTGTACGTGCTCCTAGCTCCAGAACCAAAGAAAACAAAATCTTTCTACTATCTCTACTAAACCCATTCTTAGAACTTGGGTGTTGGGAAATAAGAGAGAATTTCCCCATGTTATGAAAAGATTGTAAGTTTTTCAGATTCACCTTTTATTTTTAGTTAAAACACACACCAAAAAATGTAATTACTTTGTGTCACGTTTACTTTGTAATCATATGTTTAAGGAGTTCAAAATAAACCCATACAAAGCACATTTTGTTACACTGCTGGGAAGGCTCAATTATCCCCTTTCCTCCTCATTCTCAACCCAAAAGGAGCTCAAAGCCATTTCATCTCACAACAGGGTAAAATATGATGGTGTGGCATAAACATGTCCTGTTGGCAAAGGCTGGGATCCAAATGTTTTTGGTAAGGTATCCAATCTTGATTTTTCAGAGTCCAGGAATCCTGCCAGCTTCTGGGAATTTCAAGCAAATTTAAAGGGAGAAAAATCTTAGGCTTTCTGGAATTTGAATCACTTTAGAAATTCAAAGTATGGGCTGGAGAGATGGCTCAGCGGTTAAGAGCACTGACTGTTCTTCCAGAGGTCCTGAGCTCAATTCCCAGCAACCACATGGCGGCTCACAACCATCTGTGATGGGATCTGATGCCCTCTTCTGGTGTCTCTGAAGACAGTGACATTATAATCATATATATTAAAGAAAGAAATCTTTAAAAATTTCAAAATACACATTAAAAACCTATCATATTAGTAAGCCACAAGGTGCTGAGCGCAGTGACAGGGCGACTTTAGCTTCCTGGACAGCCTGTGTTGCAGAGGAAACTCCATTGTGGGGAGTGGACTCCGGAAAGATAAAAATGAGAGGCATGAGTTGGTACAGGATTTGGTTATTTCTCTTGGGGTCCTCTTTCTCCTCCTTTGCAGTCAAGGACGGGGAAGCCTGTCTTGTGGAGAATCCCTTTAGCTTGCCTTGAGGAAACCTGCCTTACTTAGAACTACTTCCCAAGGGATCTCCCCCAAAGAGTGAGAAATATTTAAAAAAAAATGCACTTGGGCATTTTACATCTGACTCATTTTCTTAGTAAAACTGACACAAGGCTAGACCTCTGGCTGATGGAGTCTTGATATTGGCCTCTTAATTCATGTTGTTGTTAAATAATTCTTTTTACTCTCGCTTTCACACTTTAGTCCTCTCATGCTCTCTCGAACTCTCTCGTTCTCAGTCTCTCTCCACTCCCACCTCCACCTTCATGCTTTTTGAAACATGATTTTGTTATGTAGCCCAGGCTGTCCCTGCACTCCTGGCAACCCTTCTAACTCAGTCTTGCTAGTGCAAGAGGATAGACATGCACGAGCAGACCTGGCTTCCTTCATTTTGTTTCTCTTGTGCCTCGGAGCCACCCTATCAATGAGTTTTTTTTTTTTTTTTCATGTATGAAATGCACTTAAGTGCGTCCACCTCTGCCCCCTTTTAGCCCTGACGCTTGTCCATCTCACCAACACTTCTCACTTGGAGCTTCATATAGTGACTGTGTCTCTGCTTAGGTCCTCATGTGTAGTCTTCCTGTTATTCTAGGCTCACTTTATATGCACCCCACTCATAACTTTTTTCTTGCTGTTCAGGCCAAAGAAACTCTCCTTTGGCCTCAGGTACCTGTGGTTACTCACACTTCACTTTGCTTAGAAAACTTGTTGTTCATGTCTTTGTGCGCCTGCCCCATTAAGGCTCTTGCCTCTGGATGGTTCAAGTTCTGAGCGAGAAGGCTCATTTTGACTTGTTCGCAGCTGTGCCTACAGCACCCATAGTACGCTGTCACTCCGTAGAGATTGGAAAATCAATTAGTCAGTGGACAAATGAAAACTAAATCTGTCCCTGTTTTCCAGATTGAATCTCTATCGGTTTGACCCCCAACTAGAGGGTGTGGTGATTGTGACTGCTCACCTTGTCCACTGCTGAAGGTTAGGAAGGCAAACATTTTACAGATTGGACCTGGTATATTGCGCCCTAGTTGTCAGACCCAGGCCCCACAGAAATTTCCTAATCAATTACTTTCTCATAATTTATTATTTTTGAACCTCTGAAGGAATTGAAATAAAACCGGTTGTCTCACTTTACATGGCTGAGCATCCCCACGAGCATTGGCCACACATGTTGGATCAATAAACCTCATGTTATTGCAAAAAAAAAAAAAAAGAAATAAAACCACAGGGTGCTATGGTTATTATTATTATGAAGGTATTATTTGCTACACCCCATAGTTGTCTTTAAATATCTATTGAGGGTTTCTCTCCCACTTCAGACCATATAGTTCTCAAATAAAAGACACTAGGGCTGGGCAGATGCCAACCCTCTGTGCTATTTTGTCTACTTCCTGTGGTGATCCCCAAGATCCCACTTGCCATGTTCTGCCTGAGCCACTCCTATTCCAACAGACCAGCCCTCATGGGCATGCACTCATGATCCACCTACCTCATGACGACTTCTTTCTTCTTCTCCCTCCTCCTGGTCTCTGTCTCAGACCCCGAGGCAAGGAACCTTTGCCCTACCCTGTCTCTTCTCCTCACCTCAGGCTGTAGACATCTTTACTAACTATTCAGGGAGAACTTGTCGGGAAAAGTTTGCACAACAAATGCTGGTGTGTGTGAGAATTCACTTGTCTTAGAGCAACCAGGACTTGGGATACAGTTTTTAGCATTTGAATACATAGCAGTACCAACTCCCTACAACAGGGTGTACTCACATGTATTCGCTCCACCAAGACTCAGCAGCTAGCAACTTTTCGCCATGTTTTCTGTCTTCCACCTCTCATTCCGCCTCCACACAGTTCTCTAAACCAGTTATCATAGTGACGATTATAGTGACTGTCTGTCTCTGTCATTTCTTCCCTGCTGGTCAACTGGCTCTATTCACAACCATGACTTTCAGTCATCATGATGAACATTTAAATTTACATCATGAGTACACAGTACCCAATTAGAAGAAGCATGTAGGGATTGTAGGGTTTGCTTCTGTAAAATAAACTGAAATTCTCAGATATAAATAGTCTTTCTCCTTTGAGTATAAAGCTGTCCCTATAGAGTTATTATTGTTATTATCATAATTCGGTCCAGTCCATAGATGTCTTAAGCTACTTTGTTATTTATAATATAAAACACTCATGGTAACAAATCTATGATGCATGTTTGAGGAAGAAAAGCCATTTTGCAATTTCAAAAAGTTTATGTCCAATTTACATACCCTTTCCAATGGTCCCAGGTTGGAAACTCAGACACAGTCTTTTATCGTTGCCACCATCAAATGACGTCTTAATGCTCTCTGTCCACTGATGTAGGCCCAATAGTACCGAGTCCATGTGTGACTTCACTACTTATAGAATATTATCTACATTTTCTCTGAGGCTTTTTTTTTTTTTTTTTTTTTGAGACAGGGTTTCTCTGTGTAGCCCTGGCTGTTCTGGAACTCACTTTGTAGACCAGGCTGGCCTCAAACTCAGAAGTCCCCCTGCCTCTGCCTCCCAAGTGCTGGGATTAAAGGCGTGTGCCACCACCGCCCAGCTCTCTCTGAGGGTTTTAACTGCCGATTTTTGCACAGGTTATGACTTGAACTAATTTTGTGAGGAAGTTCTTCATCTAAGGAGTCTCAGTGAGCTATCCTCGAGTATGAAATTCTCCACAATAATAAGAGAACAGTGTAAAAAGGTCTTTTTGTTCTTTACAATGATTCAGCTTCTAAGCCTGACTACATCTGCTTTGCCAATAGAATGAATCTTCTCAAGATTTCAGTACAGGATGACCGCTAATCAAACTCTACAAACTTAGATTGTTTAACAGTGATAGCAACATGTACTTCCAAAATGTTTTTAGTCATCTCTCCAGCTTAAATGGCATTCAAGCCAGCTAGTGACTGGGAGCTGGGAAGACTGGCATGAAACCATCAGCTGCCCCCCACTGGTTTCCTCTGGTTCTAGTATCACCCTAAGAGAGCAGATGGAGTGAGGGTGAGAATGTAGGAAGTGATTTAAAAAAAAAAAAAAAAAGAATGAACTGAAAAGAGATGCTAGAACAGAGTCTCAAAAATGTAAGGAAAAATAGACATACCATTGGGACCAAAAATGAGAAGACTCAGCCCAGGAATGAGGTGGGGCTGCCAGGTCAGTTACTCAGTCAAAACACCACAGCACCAGAAGAGAAGCCAGGACAGATAACACCAGAGCCAGCTTTACTAGTCTACCTCACACCCTGGTAGAAAGGCTTTGTCAATACCTACAAGCAGCTCCATTTACCAATTCGCAGAAGTATATGGTTCTGTGTTTGATCCCTGGTATCCGTATGGTAGAAGAGAACTAAGTCCCACAAGTTGTCCTTTGACTTACACACCCATGCACATACATGCCATAGCCCATGTGCATGTATGTACACACGCATACATACATACACCATAGCTCTCGCGAAAATAAATAAATGTTATTCAAATAATTTACAAAGAGCGCACTTTCAAGGCTTCCAAGGTGTGTGAACTGTGACTGGACATAAGATCTAGCAATAGGCTTTGTCTACTGTAACAGGTCAGATGAACAAAACACTCAGTCTTGGTCACTTGTATACTGCACTTCTTAAGAATTTTTGGAGGGGAAACTGGGAGAGGAGAAATCATATGACATGTAAATAAAGAAGATATCTAATAAAAAAAAAAAGAATTGTCTTGTCACAGATACAGCAACATGAATGTGTAACCCTGCATTCTGGAAGAAGAGTCAGGAGGATCGCGACAAGCTCAAGGCCAGAGTGGTCTATCTAGTGAGCTACAGGCCAGCTAGGGCGACATAGTATGAGACTCTGTCTCAAAGGGCAAACAAACAAATAAAGAGTTATTGGTCGTATGGTGGCACATATCTGTAACTTCATCTCTTAGAAGGTGAAAGCAAAAGATGATGAGTTCAAGGCCAGACCAGACTACGTAGTATAATGCCTCATTCTGAAAACCGAGGGACTGTGGTAGCACACACAGAGTTCTGCATTTGGTCCTCAGAACCGCCCAGACACACAGAACACTACATTAAATAAGGAAAAGCATCAAGTTTCAGTGCATTCACCAGACACTTATTGCTTGGATAAACTCAATTTCGTTTACTTTGTTTCACGCCTTAAAACATTTGGTTTCTCATAAATAAAGAGCACCGCCACCTAATCTCTTCAATACTGTGCTGAAGTAGAGTTTAAAGTCCACTTCATTTTTACTCAGGTCCAGTTTCACCTGAAACAGCTGGAAGCATTCCTCTTTGAGAAAAGAAAGCAACTTGTGTGTTCGTGTCCATAAAAGTTGTACTGTAAACCTAAAACACAAAACACACCATTGTGTGGCCCTAAGACGGGACATGGAACCTGATCGCTTTTGGAAAACTGATCTGTGACACAGCAGTGGCTTTCAAAACTTAGCACTCATTGTATAAAGCACTGTGGAGGCACACAGATAGAAATGGCAGTGTCGCCTCGAAAGGTGATAATTGTTTTGACATTTCATTCAGAGAGCGTATGGCAGTGGAAATGCAGGATTAAGGTGCCTAGAACTGGGTAGTTCCTCTCTCCTCCTTTCTTATCTCTTTTTGGTGTCCAGTCCTTATTCCAGTTTCTCCTTTTTCTATGCTCAGATCACAACCGATTGCTTAGAATCTACTTCCTTTGAGATGAGATAATTTGATAAATTAATTCATGTTGCGGTTTGTACTGTTTTTACAATTGTGTGCAACATGTTATATTTTAAATGTCTTTCAGAGACAATACTTAATTTTTAAATCTATTTTTTTGGGACTCTCTTTGAACCCCTTCTTCCTCCAACAAGTCTTTCTTCTGTCTTTATGTACAGACAATATTTTATGAGCCTGATTAATCTAATAGTGGGGGTTTTCATATGCACCATGGGACTTTGGGTGTCCAGCAGTGCCTCCCTTTCTTGAGGTCTGAGGAGAAAGGGATAAGCACATGCGTGGCTTAGAGGAGATCCTCAGATATGCCTGTGACCTGCAGAGGAAGGTAGACTTGCTGTACCTCTCTGTAAGATCTACTTTAAGCAGTCCTGCCAGATTTCCACAAGTGGTTGTGAGGGGAATATACATTTCTTAAAGGAGATGTGACCCGTGTTAGGGCCGGACCATTACTTTTAATGGTATTAGATATGGCAGGACATTTTAGCCTCCCTTGTTTTATCTCATTGAATTCTAAAAGCATCTTCCTCCCCCAACTGCTGCCTGCCAGTCACTGTGGCAACCAACGTGCTTCCCACACATTTCCAAATGTGTCTAACAGCCCTATTGAGAGCTCTTAGCTGATTTTTTTTTCCCTAGAGGTTGGACCCAGGACCTTGCCCATGCTAGACAGATGCTATACATTGAGCCACACCCTCAGCTACTAAATGAGATTTTAAAAAGTCTTTTTAAAGATGATTTTATGTGCATAAATGTTTTTGCTTGCCACCGATCCCCTAAGATCTGGATGAGCGTGGGCCGCTATGTGGGTGCTGGGAGTCAAACCTGTGTCTTCTGCAAGATCAGCGAGTTCTCTGAACTATGGACTCATCTCTGTAGCTCCTAGAGGACTTAGGGTATGAGAAACTTCCCTACAGAAAACACAATAAAGTCCTATTTTAAAGAGGCTAAGTGACCATGGACCTCATACCTTGCCTCTGCGATGTATTGTATGTGTGGGAAAAGGCAGAGAGGAACTTTCCCTCTCAACACTCTCAACCTAATTCCAGTGCCACGAGTCCCCCATGAGTCAGGGATCCAGACTACAACAAAGTTAAGTTTAACTGGAGGGGAGCCTCTCTGTTGATGAGGCAGCTTAGTGAGGAGTGCGTTGGCAGTTTAACATCGATCTTTCTAATATTGTGACAGTAGCCTTTGTAGATACTGTTCCATTTGAGAGTAGCAAAACGCCATCAGATTCAAGTTGGAGATGCAACCTGTCTTGTGATCAAAGATCATTTTCTAAGAATCATACGTAAGGAGGAATTGGGATGCAAGTACTCTGCTTCTTCATATGACATAGTAAATATTAAAATAGGGGTTGGGGTCATAGCTCAGTTGGTAGAACACTTGCATAGCACATCCAAAGCACAGGTTAGATCACTAGCATTAAATAAACCAAGCATGGTGGTGCGTGTCTATGCAAGCACTTGGGAGGCAGAGAAAAGAGGATCAGAAGTTCAATGTCATTATTGAGGCCAACACAGGATGTGTGAGACCCTGTCTCAAAAATAAAGCACTTAGATTATTTTCATATTAGACCCTGTCTCCTCAGCAACGACAAGAGCAAAACCAAATTCTATCTTTAAAAACTCACTAAAAGATTTGAAATACATGCAATAAGAGGGCAGAATGGGAGGAGCAATGGAGGGAGAAAAAAGGCCAGTGAGGGAAGTTGATTCGATTATGGAGGGGAATGGACGAGAGCAATAATGACATTTAAGTACAAGGCCTCTTTGGTGAAACCCATTACTTTGTGTGCTAACCTAAAATAATTAATAATAATAAAAAAAACAGAAAATCCAAAGAAATCATTTTAACCTAGACATTTTACACACAAGAAATTATTATTTGACATGATTTTTGGTGAATCAATTTCTATTAGTTTTTTGTGATCTTTGGATTAAATATTTTTAAGACATTGATCTTTCTAATATTGTGACAGCAGCCTTTAAAGATAGATAGAAGAAGAATAAGAACTACTACATACTGCCGTTAGGAAAATGCATGGTGTGCTTCTGGTGACTAAATCAAAATTTCAGGGGCCATAAAGAGATTTTCGGGGGGGGCGGGGGAGGGAGTAAAGTCCTTTTGTTTGCTTGAGATAAGATACATGCAGAGGAGGCTCAGGAGCACTCGACGTGCTGTTTTATTAAGTAGTGTTCAGAGAACGCGATTTACAAGGAAATTGCATGGATAAGAATTTCTAAAACAATTGACTTAAGAAGTATAGCCCAGGAGCTGGGTGTGTAGCTAATTGCAGAGTACTTACCTAGCATGCAAGCAACCCTGTGTCCAACCACGTAACCAGGTGTGGTGGTACACGTTGGTGATCTGCACTTGGGAGATACGGGGGTGGGGGCATCAGAAATTCAGTGTTATGCTAAGCTGTAAAGCAGGCTCAAGCGCACTCTGCAAGGCAAGAGGCCCTGGAGAGAGAGGCGGCGGAGGGAAAGGAGAGGGAGAGAGAATATCTGTGCCAGATGTGAGGGCATGGACCGCAGAAGGGTGTGGATTTTTCAGACTACATATTTTAATAATATTAACTATGCATTCCCAGAGTAAAGATTAAGACGCGCACGTTAAATACTGAGTATTGGGTATATAATGCTGCAGACCACTGCCCTAGAGGTGGCTAAACTGCTAGCTATATAAAAAAGAAAGTCAACACTATTTCTTCCCTAGTGACCCATGGGGGAATGAAACCCAGCACACAGGAGTTCCTGGGTGCACAGGCTGTCTCTGTGCCATGTTTCTGAGGTTGATGCCTGCCCTGTCAAAAGAAATACAGATAAAGGGAAAGGAAACCACTCCTTTTTAGTGGCACAGCCATAAGCATTAGTCACTGTCCCTCTGAATCATGCTCATCCTGATCAGCTCTGAGTGCTAGCAGTAATAAACCATCAACATTGGTTTACACATGCACCACTCACATGTGAAGGCTATTGTGTGGTGTAATTATTAAAATCAACCTTCTGGCGTAAGCATTATTATCAACATTTTAAGTAAAGGGACTGAGTCTTAAGGAGTTGTAGTTTGTTCAAGAGGATGTGGAACCAAAATGGAATTCCAGACTCCTGAGACTTGAACCTTTGCACCGAGAGCCTATTTGAGCAAACCATTGTTCTAGGAGGTAGGGTAAGACCCTCCAGAAGAGAAAGCTTTGGTCTCCACAGAAGGAGACCAGGTCTCAAATAACCAAGGTTGACTTTGAACTCTTGATCCTCATGCCCCCACTTTCCAAGAGTTGGTAAAATAGGTGTGGGCTCCACAGCAGGATTCATTCACTTTTAAGTGGATCACAACAGAAGCAATCACAAGGCAACACATAACAGGGCAAGAAGAGGCAAGAACACTGACCTAAATTTAGAGGCTGCCATGCTAGGATCTCGTAGGACAAAGACAGGGTTTATATATTGACTGCTTGGATTCCCAAGGTAGGCAAATCACACAAGACCAATAAAGCCACCCAACTGGGTGTCAAACAATTATGTCCCCAGGTCAACATGCCATCAGGCTACTCAGCACTGCTCAAGAGTACTCAGCTGTGGTGACGGGGGCAGCAAGAGTGCCTTCCTTGAATGCCCCAACGCAAGCGTTGTAGAATGTTTGCACTTCCACATACAACTCACTATAACTCAGAAAATGACTTCCTCTTACTCCTGAGAACCACAGAGGAGTGCTTCACAGGGCGTTTGTTAGAGTCCCTCTTGCCAAAGACCCACTTGGCTAGCTAGCTCTCCCTTCTCCGAAGATCACACACTGCCACCACTATAAAGGTAAGCCTGTTACCAGTCCGGTGCCCAAGTCAAGAGGCCCACTCCATCTCACGGGCTTCTAGGTGGGGACAGCCTTGCTCTGCTGGCAGCTTGACTGACCTCACTGTCACCACCCGGAGTCTGACTAGCGTTTTCTTTCCTCTCTGCCGTCTTGGCTCAAGAAACGACTCCAAGCAGTAAGAAGCATCGGTTCTCTGTGTACTGTCCCTGTTTAAACACCTCCAAGGAGAAAAACAACCTTTCTCTACCATTGGAGTGTAAGTAAACACACTTATTCTTCTTGACAGAAGTCTGGCTGAAAATTACACAATCAATAGCTTCTATCATCTAACCAGAATAACGTCTTGTTTAGGTTAATGGTACAGTTTCACGCTTGTTTGTTTCTAATTAAAACGAAGCATTTTGATGGATCCGACTCTTCCCCACTCTCTCCCCCCCCAAAAAAAAAACCCAATAAAGCAGTGACATTCAAAATAAATAACTCTTTTTTGTAGTGACCCAAAATAGAGAAAACAATTTAACAGGTTTTAAATTCAAACTTGACTGAGACAAGTCAAGTCTTACATTTAGTTAAAGAAATCCAGGATTGCCTTTTTAAGTTTGGTGGCTGAAATAAGTTGGAGCAGAAACAGTTAAAATCTAGGTTTTTCCAACCCCCAATCTGAAGAATCTTTCTCTGGGAAACCAGGGAAGAGGAGGCTGAGAGAGATGTAGTCTAATCTCTTCCCTGTGGACCTCTCTGTGCTGCCTTGGTTAGCTCTCGGTCATTTTCTAGGTATGTGTCATTTCTGGCTCTCACACTTTCAACACAGCCTACCCTTATGCGCTGAGCTCAGTGGCTCTGTGGTTTTCTGGAATGCTCACCAAAGAGCCTCTTTCAAAGGGAGAGTTTCACAGGCTACATAAAACTCACACAGCCTTCTTTTAAAAGCTGTCTGTCTGTTTTGCTCAAAATGCTTTAATCACTACCAAGACTCATTTTATTATAGCTTAGATTATACCTGAATTCTTTTCATTTTTTTCCCTTGCTAAATTCCTATGCTGTGAGTAATTTTTCTACCTCCACATTTATATCATTGAATAAGCTACTATATGCTCCTTATAACCTAGAATTATTTACACATGCTTCCTAATAAGTCAGTTTCTGCATGTTTTTACCAAATGATCAAGCTTTTTCCCTTGGTGTAGCTGCCTAGATATAGTGCCAAAGGGCCTGGGTTACCATCTCTCCAATACCAAATATGTTATGAACATTCTGCTCATTTCCCTCTCCCTATCTTGAGGAGAGGTTTCTCTCCCCATTCTCACCAGGAAGCAGAAACCTACCTACACCTTTGTCAGTTCCAGGAATGTCCTTGGCTGCTGTGAATATGCTGCGAGGAAAAAAAAAATAGCAGTGTGCGGTAGTGCTTTACCACACTCCTGTTAAATGCCTGAAAGCACACCCTGCTCCTCCCGAGGCACAGAAAAGCTCTCCTCCTTCTTCCCTGATAAAGACAAAGGAAGACCATCTACCTTCGCCACCTGATGGCTGTTAGATGCAGGACCTCCTAAGTGTAGGTTAGGGCCTGAATATGGCCGGCCCTCCATAATCACTGAAATCCACATCTGTAGATTCAAACAACTGGAAAACAAAACTGTGCAAAACAGAAAATTTGCATTAGTATTCATCCTCTTTATACATACCCCTGAATATAACTAGCTCCTAAACAAGAGAGTAACTATATATAGCACTTATATTTTTATTAGGTCTAAGTTAAAAAGCAAAGAAGACACGTGCACAGTCACCGACTTTACTATGTATAAGAACCAGCTGAGGGGCTGGGGATGCAGCTCCTTTGGTAGAGTGCTTACCTAGCCTGAAAGGAGCACTGGGTTTCATCCCTACCACTGTGTAAATTGAGCATGGTAATGTGGTCAGTAATCCTAGCACAAAGGTAGGGGAGGCAGGAGGATCAAAACAAGAGCATCCTCTGCTCTTATGTCAAATTGGAGTTGAGTCTGGAATATATGAGACTGTCTAAAGAAAGACTCCTGAGGGCCTGAGAATGAGAGTCCCCTCTCACCTCGTTGCCAGGACCTTAGGAGTCTATAAGCCTGGGGTAAACCCAAGGGACTGGTCAGAGCTTCATAGGTGGATCTGAGGCAGATTGATGCCAAACATGTGTTTGAGAAGTATGGATCAGGATGTTACTTATGTATTGTCCTTTAAAACAAGGCTGGGGGATGAGAACCTGAGTTCAAACCCTCCAGCACTCAGGTAAAAAGGTGGAAGGGGATGCACAGTAGCACATGCTTACAACCACAGCAGAAGGAAGAGGAGAAAGAAGAATCCCTGGGGTTTATTGGTAATCCAGTTTAGACAATCAGTGAGCTCCAAGTTCAATGTGCAACTGTCTCAGATTTAAAGGTAGAGAGAGTGAGAGAGGAAGACAACTGATACTAATAACCTCCACATATATCCATACACGTGCATTCACACACATACATCCTACACACACACACCCATACAACCACCACACCCATACATATGCACACACACACCCATACAACCTACAAACGCACACTCTAAAGACGTAAGCAGAGGATGGTATGTCATGTACTGTCCTTCCCACATCATTGTTTTATGATTCTGTACTTGTTTAGCTTCTGTGTAGAACATATTGGTCCATGGGATTCAGGAGAGTCTCTCCCAATAGAAGCTGTGGGCCCTGAACCTTCAATGCCTTTCTGGAGATACTTATTCCTAACAATGGAAAACTCAAGTGCTCCTCCCCTCTCAGTACAGTTTGCTTGGTTTCAGAAGATTAGGATTAAAATGAGCACTTTCCATAAATAGGAGACAGGAGGAATGTGCCCAGAGAAGCAAGGCGAGCCTCAGAGACTGGGGGTGGGGTGTTATTTGGAATCTCAGGGCAGAGCAGGGCTCGTTTACCTGTGTAGCTGGCAGGGTCTTGTGTGCAACAATTGTGCAGGAGACAAGGACACCTCTATGTAAAGTCCCACTTCTCAGGTAAAGGTTCTAAAGTGATCAAGCCCCAAGCTCTCTAAGGATTGAACTGGAGATAGGGATGGTGTCTTAAATACATGGGATTATATATAAGATTCCTGTAAAACTTTCCAGAAAGCAGTTATTGTTTGTTTCAGACAGTGTCTTGCTATGTAGCCCAGGCTAGTCTCATAGTCTTCCTGCCTCCGCCCTGGAGTCCTGGTCTGGGATTATGCATGCATACCAATACATCCCACAGAAACAGTGAAAGGAAAATGTTGCTGTTGAAAGTTAGGGCCAGGAGGAGAAGGGGAAGAGTACAGATGAACCATGGGGTGTAAAAACAGGCGCTTTGCACTATAAATGTGCTTATCAGGTTTATCTTATTTCCCAGGCAAGACAATCAATAGATGCTGAAGAAAAAGACTTGACTACTGGAAACCTCCTGTAGGTACCCAGAATTTTTAGATAAACATTAGCACAAAGCCTAACAAAGCGGAGGCTTGTTCGTACTTCAGAGGGGAGCCCCTATGAACCCAGCCGCAGATTCATTACATTGAAACTGTTACATTGCAGCTATATGTAGTATGTTTTGGGCCTGAAACATCTTCCAGGTCAAGCACTAAAAGCTTATTGGCTGATGGCATTAGTGAGGTGTAAATATCAGGGGGCAGGGCCTTATTGGAGAAAGTAGGTCCCTGGAGAGTGTGCCCTTGAAGGATATATTTGTCTTCTGTCCTTCCTCCCTTCCTCTCCACCTTTGCTTTCTGGTTCCCATGAGCTATAGGTTGCCTCAGTCCCAAGGTACTGTTATATCATAGTCCTAAAAGCAACTCTGTCAGCACAGATTGGAGCTTCTGAACCCAGGAGTCAACAAAAATGCAGCCTCTTTTAATTTTTTTTCTTAATCTCAAGTATTGTGTTACCATAACAGAAAATAAATGCAATATATTTCCCCCCTCGTTCTGCAGATAGAACATGGGGCTTTGCACATGTTAGGCAAGTAAGTTATACTGCTAGGCAACTGTCACCTTGCTGCTCAGCAGTTCAAACACATATGAAACTCTCTCCTCTCTCCAGGAACTCCCTGAGTAACCTTTTACCTACAAATAGAAGTTATGATGGACTACGAACCAGAACCTACTACAAAGCTTTACCATCAGATTGGTGGGGGCAATGTTCTCCAAGGACCTCCTGGAGGGTAGAATTTGATTGGTCAGTGCATTTTATTTTGTTTTGTGTTTTGCTTTTTGAGACAGAATCACACACTGTAGCCTAGGCTGGCTCTGTACTCATACCAATCCTCCTGTTCCAGCCTCTGGGATTGCAGGCATGAGCCACTATGCTGGGCGAGGTCATTAACTTATGCGTTTCAGCAACAAACACACCCTGATACCTTCTGTAACCCAGACTGAAGCATCAACCTTTTCAAAATCTTACAGCCCAGCGGGGAGGGACAGCCAGCCACTCAAGATTATTCATCCACTTGAGAGGAATGAGCAGGGTTCGACAAGAGGAGTTGACATTTAAGCTGAAGAGTGATTAAGGTTTGGCCAGAAGCAAAAGGGAAAGATGAGTTTCAAGTAGAAAAAAAAAATGGTGTGTGTACCCACACTGACAGCTCCACAGATGACCATTCAGAAGGGCCTTCAAGATGGTAATTGCGCTAAATGGTGGGTTAGGAGCTGTTGGTATACAGCATTTTACATACGTTTTATAAAGTATTAAATTGTTCATATCAAAGACAGGACAGGCTTTATGTTTGTGACAGAAGATAATCCCTAGAAATCTCTCCTGGGGACTCAGGGAGACATCAGCTGGAGGAAGGCAGCCATATCTGAAGCACAGAATTTGAGTGGGAGGTCAGCTAAAGCCGTGGCTAAAATTCAGAACTAGAAAGACCTTGAAGTAAACATTATGGATCTTTAATTTTACCCTAAGTGCCATGGCAAGCCACTGAGGGGTGTCGGTTGGAGAGTAACAGGAACCTAGCCCTATTTGAGAAGGATCATTTTGGCTCGTGTTAGGAAGGACGTGGAATGCAATGGACCAGAAGTTAACATCTGTTGAGTTTCTGTGTGTACCTGGCTCAAAACAACATGCTGTGTGTGCACTATTTATTTCTCAGAACAGCTTAGTGACGTGTCTACTATGCTCTTCACTTACAAAAAAGGAAAACAAGGTCCTTTGAGATGATATGAATTTTTCTTGAGTTCAAAGAGATGCAAGGCAACGTGTGTCCTTCTTTCTGTTGCTGTGTACTGAGTGCACGGGATGCTGAATACACTTTAGTAAGAGCTTCCGGGTTGGTTTTGAATTTCTGCAGGTAAGGGATGGCATATCAGATTGCAGTGAGCCAGGGAGAGTTAATGGGTGTTTCCACAGCAAGAGCGGTCGTGATCCTGTTTCTTATCCGAAAGGTACCAGATATAGCCTCTGGTATGATTAAAACTATTCTGGGATTCTGCTCCTAAGACCTTTAAAATATTTTAAAAATCAATGTTAAATGTGCAAAAGACCTATTTTCGTCATTCTGGCATTTTGTTTTCCAGGAACTGGTTGCTAGGAGTGAAATAATTGTATTATTTAGAGAGAATGGGAGCTCAGATAACCTTAAAAAAGCACACACACACACACACACACACACACACACACACACACACACACACTAAAGTAGAGCCATATAGCAACAGGCTTGAAACCCAATGTCATAATATCTGACGCTATTGCTGCCAGTGCCTCTGCTTTCTTTTTACCTGAGTTGTCTCTTTTCTCTAGTGACTCTTTGGAAGCACATGGCAAGGGTATCCCCACACCAGTGTCCTGCAGACTGTTGGAGGAGTCTGACCGCAAGGGCTCTTCAGAGACAACCGCTGTTGCTACCAATAGTGAGCACGTGCACTTTCCATGGCCTCAGTCCCCTGCCACAAGTGTGAGTGCCAGCCCCCTGCATTGCACGTGAATATGGTCAGAAATACTTGCTTTTATATTCTAGAAACATTCAGAACTGAAAGAAAACCACTGAGACTGACATTTTACCAGCTACGGAGCTACTGTCCCTGACAAGTGACAACCCCTAACCCTGAGGTTCTTGATAGCACTGGGTCCTTTAGCTATGTATATCATTGCCCTTTTTCATACTATGCCCTAACATTTCTTTGATTATTAACCTAACACTATAAAGCCTTTATTGCTCTTGCAAAACTGCCTTATGCTAAGCTGTTTATAGCTCCTGTCTAGTCACTGCATTTAAACATTTTTTAACCATATTTGGTATTCCAAATGTGTCACCTGCAATTTCCATGATATCTGTGGGGGGAAATATAGATATGAGAATTTATTAGTATTTGATTAACACTCTCCAGATGAAACTCACAACTCTATGTAACCAGTGTTCAGAGTCAAGCATTGGGATCTGGGAGGCACCTTGGAGGTCAGATTGGCAAGTTAATATTTTATAGATGTGGGAACAGAGGCACTGACTGGTCAGGACATTTGCCCAGGTCAGCCAGATGGGTGGGCGGCAGTCTCTTAAGTCCCAGTTCAAGAGAGACATTGAAAAAAAAGACATATTATTAAATTTTTAAATAAAAAAGTTTATTCATTTGTTGTTTGTTTGTTTTTGTTTTTGAGACAGGGTTTCACTGTGTAGTCCTGGCTGTCCTGAAACTCACTCTGTAGAACAGGCTGGCCTCGAACTCAGAGATTTGCTTTGCTCTGCCTCCCAAGTGCTGGTATTAAAGACATGCACAGTTACTGCCCATATAATAAACGTTTATTCTTTAGATTTCAAATTAACATTATTTATTGAGTTTCTCACTGTAATATGGACTTAATTTTCTTCCTGACATTTGTGCAATTGTACCAAATACATTTAATGAAGGCACATCGACAGCCCACTTCACACATTGATGAAAATCTACAATTACCAGGAGACAGGGAATATGTCTAGGATCTTTATTCTTCTACCTATGTTCTCTTCTTCACTCTTGCCTATAGTATCTTAGGTTAAGTGACCCATTCATGAGCCCATGGCCTCCTGCCCTTCATGTCTAGACCTTTCCATTTTTCATTTCCTCCTCTGCCTATATTCTAGCTCCTCTTAGAAGTACACTAGCAAAGTTTGTGTGCTAATTCACACAAATATCTTCTACTTTTGCTCCTCATAGGATATGAGGGTCTTCATACTTCAGTCATTTTCTTGGATTTGAAAGATAGGGCATCAAGAGGAGGGATAGAGTTGCCATCCCACTGTTAAAAACTCTGACCCAGAATTGTTCCTGTTTGAAAGACCAGCAAGGATAAAAATGGAGAAGGGCCTCAAGAAAAGGAGGTCCAAAGACAAGCCCAAATTGGGATCCAGCTGAAGGGAAGGCCCCAAGGCCTGACACTATTACTGAGGCTATGGAGTGTTTACAAACAGGGGCCTAGCATGGCTGCCTTCCAAAAGGCCCAACAAGCAGCTGAAAGAGTCAGATGCAGATATTTACACCCAACCAATGGACAGAAGCTGATGACCCTTGTGGTTGAATTAGGGAAAAGCTGGAAGAAGCTGAGGAGGAGGGTGACCCTGCAGGAGGACCAGCAGTCTCAACTAACCTGGATAGGATCTCTTAGACACCAAGCCATCAACCAGGCAGCATACACCAGCTGATATGAGGCCCCCAACACATTTACAGCAGACTGCTGGGTCTGGACTCAGTCAGAGAAGATTCACCTAATACCCAAGAGACTTGGGGCCCCAAAGAGTGGTGACATCTGGTGGGGTAGGGGGTGAGAACTTCCTCTTGGAGACCAGGAAGGTGGGTGGGAGTTGTGGGGGGTGGGAAGTGTGGGATGCACAACAGTCAGAGGGTGGTCCGGGAGGGGGATAAAGTCTGGACTATAAAAAAAGATTAAAGAATAAATTTTAAAAAATAGATGCTGTACCTAGAATCCCCTGTTAGAAAGAAATCAACGTTAGCTGGAAGGTGTAACCCATGACAGCAGTCCTTGTGGGAAGCTGAACTGCATGCTGGGATTCAAGTTGAAACCTGTATGACTCTGAAGTGTAAGCATTCTCCTTAGCGTCATGCATCTTGCCGTGGAATGTGTCACCAGTCTCAGCAAGAGGTTTGACCGATACCTACTGATAATGCAGGTGCTCTTTCTCTCCATCCAGAACACATCGCGCTGTGAGGTGGCTCTGTTAGAATGTTCAAAAGAGCGGATTGTGAGAGCATCTTTCTGTAGACTCATTACACTTGCCAATCTTGGAATCAGTTGAGGAAATAACAGCTAACCAAAACAGAAATTCAGTATTACACGCATAAGATGTGGTTACTTGAGTTCATGGATTCAAGTATTTGGGGCATATGCTTTTTAAATGGCTATTTATGGGTTGACCTTTTAACATGCTGCCAGAGGACGGGCTTCTCTGAGCTGAGATCTGAGGTGCTTTCTCCAACCTTTCTCTTACAGTGGATGGTTCAGTTAGAGTACAGTAAACTTTGCTAGGGTAACAAACTCAAAATTACAGAACCTTAAAATGACAAACTTACTTTCCAGAGGTTCCAAGACAGAGAAAGCAGCTACTAGGTTCAGATATCAGCAGTAGCCGTGACACAGGGAAGGAGAGGGTGGTAAATTTCGTGATGGAATCTTTGTTTGTTTACAGTTCTTTTATTTCTTTGGAATTCTGTAAGGCCGTTTTTGCAAGTATATAAGAAGCTTTGGGTATGGTCCCCTTTACCATCTTCTCCTCCTCCCTTTGTCCATCTTCTTTCCACAGGCTCTTTGTTTCCCCAGACTCTGCTTCCAATTTCATGTCATCTCTGCATATATACTTGTTTGTATTTGTATAAAATTTAGAGCTCACAAATGAGAGAAAGCATGCAATATTTGCTTTTCGGAGATAGGAAGGTCACTCAAAATGAATGCCAATTATATTACTATATTATTATATTACTATATTTTTTTTCAAGACAGGGTTTCTCTGTGCAACTTTGGCTGTCCTACAGAGTGTCCTCACTCTGTAGACCAGGCTGGCCTCAAACTCAGAAATCCGCCTGCCTCTGCCTCCCAAGTGCTGGGATTAAAAGTGAGCACCACCATTTTTTATTGTTCAAGAAAGTTTTGATTTATGACATGTTTTCAGTTATAGAGCTTAGACTAGACTGATCCTCCTGCCTCAGCTTACTATGTATTGGGATTATAGAATTGTGCTGCCATGCCCAGCCTGTGTATTTGCTTTTAATGTTTATAATGACACTTCCCTGACTAGTTTAAGTTGCATAAGTGCATCCAACTTCAATAAAGAAACTTGCAGTTCTATCAAGGGGACAGGAAATGTTTCATGAATAATGTGCCAGGCTATGCATTATTCTGTGAACCTGTTAAACTCTGTTCTCTTTGGTTTTTTTTTTATTATTATTATTATTTTGGTTTTTTGAAACAGGGTTTCTCTGTTTAGCCTTGGCTGTCCTGGAACTCATGCTGTAGACCAGGCTGGCCTTGAACTCAGAAATCCACCTGCCTCTGCCTCCCAAGTGCTGGGATTAAAGGCGTGAGCCACCACTGCCCAGCTTCTTTGTTCTTAAATGGTGCCTTTGTCACCCCTAGACTTGTAACTATCAAATGTACTTATCCCCTTTCTATAATAGGCCCTAATCTTTCAGGGTATACCTATATCATTTGATCTATTGAATATATAAAATATACAATGCTTATATCCTCTTTAAGATGATTTTAATTTTGCTTATATACCTGTATCTTATCTACCTCCTTGATTCTAAATACTGTCATTTTTCTGTGTGACTGTAGACCCAGACATGGTGGTTGATATGAGTATGTAAACAAGCTATGCATACAGTCTTTCATAGTGTAAAATTTCAGGAAGTATGAAAGTTTATTTATTTGAACAATTCCTAATTTCTAGTTAGTAAACCTAAGGTTACAATTCATGGCTTTGGTTATCTTATGTTACATGTTTCAGGGGATCTTAGATATTCTGAAAGCTAATGCAACTTAGAATTCAAAAATTTAACACTTGAAACATTTTAAATGTTTACATTTCACAAATATCCTGTGTTGGCATTGCTTAACATACTACATGGTTGAAATATAGATCAAATCATCAATGGTTTCTCATAGTGCCTAAAATAAAGTTCAAACTCCTTTCTGTGGTTTACAAGGTCTTATGTAAAGCATGCTTCGCCCACCTCTCCAACTTTATTCCCTCCACACAATCTCCCTTGTTTACACTGAGAAACAATCTTGTCTTTTTTACTCCAAGCTATATTTAGGGTTTCTGTAAGTTTGGAAATGAGTATTTTAACTACAAATACTTGATCTCTGTTCTCAAAAACTTCTAGTAATAGTAAAGCTTCTATACATTTACTTATCAACTTAATACATTTTAAGTATCTGCTGTATCCTGATTACAAGTCAATGTTTAAAAAAGATGACTTTAAAAAGTTTAAATCATATCTAATTAGAAGATAGACACACATTAACTGTTAGTGTAATGAGTTAGAAGAGTGCATTTCCTAGTGACTATTTCATAGAAAAGTCAAGAACTGCTCCTTTCCAGAGACAGCAACTAAGCTGAATTTTAGGGCACAGAAGGTATATGGAAGTGGAAATGGTAAATGGGGAAGATCTTTTAAGCCAAATCACTGAAATGTTGAGTGGATTTAACATTTCTCTGTCAGCTTTCTCACCCACAAACTGAGATCATATTTTAACTTAGTGTTTTGAGACTGCTTTGCAATTGTTGAGTATCATGAAAAGGCAACATTGAAACCATAAAGTTCTCATAGATACATAGGGCTTAGGACTTACAAATGAAAGAAGGAAAAGAAAAGTAGAAGAAAATTTATTATTCTTATAAGAGTGAAGGACAGAAATTTAATAATTAAACATTAACTAACAATTCTGGCGCCAGTATGAAAGCTCAGTGTCCTGGTCAGTTGTCTGCCCAACCCCCAACTCCTTGACAAAAGCTAGTTATCTGGGAAAAGGAGCCTCAGTTGAGAAAAATATCCTTATTGGGTTGCCTGCAGGCAGGTCTTCAAGGCAGATGGGGTTGTTGTCTTAATTAATGTGGGAGGGCCCAACTTCCTATGGGCAGTGCTACTCCTGAGAAGGCGGTTCTGAGTGGTATTAGAAACCAGAATGAGTAAGCTCTGAGAAGCAAGGCAGAATTAGTCTGTAGCTGCTACACCAGTTACTGTCTCCAATTCCTTTGAGGTCCTGCACTGACTTTCTTCAGTGATAGATTGTGATATGGAAGTGTAAGCTGAATAAACTTTCTTCCTGAAGTTGCTTTTTGTCACACAAACTAAGACACTTAGATAGCAGGGAGGTAAAGCTATTGTCTCAGTGTAGCTCAGCGTTTTGGTGGGGTGCAGGGAGAGAAAGGAAGCTTATATGAAGTTATAGGAGTCACTCAGGATTCAAACCTAAGCTTAATTAGGTTTTACAATGGTTACCATATCTTCAATGACATCTCTGTTTTTAGATGATACAAGGTATCATATGTGGCCCCTAAACCATTGAAGTTTCATCGAGTTTAAATTGGTGGAAACATAGATACATAATTTATTGTAGTTTTTTAAAGTATGAGGAGCTGGAGCAATAGCTTAGCAGTTAAGAACATTTACTGCTTTTACAGAGAACTGGGGTTCAGGTCTCAGCACCCACATGGGGCTCAAAACTGTCTATAATAACTCCAGCTCTATGGGGAGTCAACACCCTCCTCTGATCTCTGTAGGCACCAGGTTCACACATGGTGTACATACATATATGCAGGGAAAACACATACACATAAAACTATAAGTAAGTGTTTCTTAAAAATGTGAGTATGTAGGAGGCTATAGTAAATTCTACTTAAGCCAAAGAGAGAGAAAGGGCCAGAGATGGCCAATCTTATCTGTCAACTTGACATACCTGGGCAGAGGAAACATCAATAAAAGAATAGCATGTCCCAGATTGGCCTGAGGACATGACTATGAGACATTTTTATGGCTAATTGATGTAGGAGGGCCCAAAGCAAACCAGGACTGAAATACATGTAGGAACTTCTATGATGTGGTTTTGAATTCGTATATGTTAATAGAACCCAGTAGTTAATCACATTCAAGGTGGTGTTTCATGTGTAACAAGAAGTTCCAGAATTGACTCAGTAGCCCCAGAAGTGCTAGAGGAGATGAGGCTGGAGAACTGGCTGGGTGAGTAGCCTCAGAATGCTATGGGGTTTCCAGGTTCTTTTGTTAGCTCTCCCTTTAATTGGCCTTGGTGATTTGGGTTTGCTATGAGGCTGGCTTCCCTTCCCGATAGCAGGAGGGTAGCAGCAGATTTGAGGGAATTCAGCGTTCATGTCTGGTCAGAACCAACGCCGAGAAGTAGATTCAGCCGTGGGAGCGTACTGTATCAAAACAATGTTACTCTGCCATTACTATGTGGGATGCTCATGAGAGCTGAATATGTTCCCCATGAGCCAGGTAATTATTCCAGATGTTTTGATGGCAGTCTCACCCCACTCTCTCAAATGAATGGAGACTGAAGAGATGGCTCAGTGATTAAGAGCACTGGCCACTCTTCCAGGGCTTCTGAGTTTGATTCCTAGCTACCACGTGATGGCTCACCACCACCATCTATAATGGGATCTGATGGCCTCTTCTGTAACACAAGTATACATGCCAATAGAACATTTCTATAAACAAGCAAATGAACAAACAAACAAATACTTTAAAAGCCACAGAATGTAGTTTAGTTTTAAAATTCATGTATCTGGAATATCTAGAAAACCCAAAGCTAACTGTGTCCATGCTAACTAAAAGCTGCTGGATAGATTTGTTGTTGCCCTGTTGATGGAGAATTCCAACTCCTTGGCGCAGCGTCCCTACTCCCTAAGGTGCCTGCTCTGCTTCATGTAACTCATCTACTAATCCCACACTTGAGGAAATTACTAGCAAAGCAGACACTTTGAGCCTTAGGGTGCTTTTGCATCTATAAATATAACCTGCCTAGGCATTTTTTGATGGTTCAAATGAAATGAGGCCAAAGGTCAGCTCTAGCTGGAGGGTATGTTTCCATCAGCTCTATTAATTAGTCACGTGTCCTTATTAACTTATAATTTTTCTAGTCATAAAATTAAGCAATTAGCATGTGCTATAGGACTACTACAAAGATCAATTATATTTTTAACTTTTAAGGAAAGGATTTTAAATTTGTGGTTTATTGATGAAAGAATTGTTTTTATGTTTGAACTAGCCATTAATAGTTTTCTCTTGAAGGTTTTCAGTTAAATATACTACCTTGTATTCTGTGTACAATCTGCAATTGAAACAATTTCTTGTGGATTGTCCTCTTAAAAACTATTTACAATGTAGCTCCCTTGTTACATATGTTACCCAGTGTTGACAGCAAAAGTAAAGAGTTGCCATTAATTAACTTATCATTTATAATAATTGTTAGAAAGCTTGGATGGCTTTCAACACAGAAACAAAAATTCTTTTATTGCACTATTTCAAATAGAGTAAACGTGAGTATGACACTCCATATTTGCTTCAGATAGTTCGAATTCAGATCTTTTAAATTGATATTTTAAGAGCTCAGTGATTACAGATACAGTTGAAACTTTGTGTGTACACCTCTGCCATCCAACTCCTCCTTATATATATCCAGAGATAAGAGCCATTGTACTGGATCTGTTACTCATTATTTCTGCACATATCTCAAGTTTGTAAACTAGATATGTATACTTTCTGCTGTCTTTTGGCTAAGTGTAAATTACATATGTATAAGCCCAGAAACAAGTTTGTTTCCTGTGTTTTAAGTTTTTATAATTATAGCATTACATGTAATATTCACATCTCTAATTTATTTTGTCTTTCCTTAATTGTTGTGTCTTATCCACTTTAATAAATGAAACTGGGAGTTTGTTTTAAAATAGTGTACACTACTCTAGGTAGAAATACATTTTCCTCCATCTCCTACTAATAAACATTTTGGCTATTTTCTAGGTATTTAAAAAAATATGGAGCAGAGTTGCGGTACTTGGGTACTTGGGGATAAAGCCCTACACAGAGCACACCGTGTTGTTGGTCATACAAGAATCAGCTAACAACACACCAACTCTTTCACTCTGTAGTAGTCTTGTGCCTTTTATTTCACTCTGTAGTAGTCTTGCGCCTTTTCTTTGGACAGAGGGAATCAGGCACTTACTTTCAAGTTAGGTGCTGGAAAAGTGGACCTATAGCTGGAATGCATTTGTGTTTTTTAGAGGAGCACTACTAATTTCTCTTTACCTATTATATCAAAAGTCATTCTGTACCTGAGGAGATGGCTCAGTACATAAAATAAAGGCTCTTGTCACCAAGCCTGACAACTTGAGTTTTCTCCCTGGATCTACATAGTGGAATGAGAGAACTGAGTTCTCCAAGATGTCCTCTGACCTTCATGCATGCACCATAGCACACGCACGCACACGCACGCACACACACACACACACACACACACACACACACACATTCAGAGAGAGAAGGAAAGAGAGAGGGAGAGAAAGAGAGAGAGAGAAGAGGGAGAGAGAGGGAGAGGAAGAGAGAGCAAGAGAGAGAGAAAGAGGGAGAGAGATAGGGAGAGAGAAAGGGAGAGAGATGGAGAGAGAGAGGGGGAGAGGGATAGAGAGGGAAAGAGAGAGAGCAAGAGAGAGAGGGAGGGAAAAAGAGGGAGAGAAAGAAAGAGAGAGGGAGAGAGAGGGAAAAGGAGAGAGAGAGGGGGAGGGAGAGGGAGAGAGAGAGGGAGAAAGGGGGAGAGAGAGAGGGAGAGGGAGAAAGAGGGAGAGAGAGTGAGTGAGCGAGAGAGAGAGCAAGAGAGAGAGCAAGAGAGAGAATTTTTAAATGCATTATGGACTTTAACTTGTGGAATTAGATTCATAAAACAATTCCCATGGAGTTGAGCCATTGGTTTCTAGGTTGGTAATACCACCTCACTACTTGATGAACAGTAAGTTCTTTTCTGGATCTGAGAAAATCTGTCAAATTGCAGAAGATGAGATAATATTAGACACCATACATGAAACGAAGCATTACATAATTGATATGTGACTTCCTTGCAAATAGTCACCATTTTTTTCCACTTAAAATGTTCAAATACATATGATGTATTGTATTGTCAATCAAGTGTTCCCTCCTTGAACTTTTAACCGTCCCTGAAAGATGATGCTGTCCTGATGAACATTGTCATCAGCTGCTCAGTGACTCTCAGTTTCAACTGGTCTACAGCTTTCAACTGTGTTCATAGTTCTCAAATGTTCTTTACAATCTGTATGGTTGGACACTTTACTAGTTAGCTTAAGCTAAATTATTCAATGGTAATATCCTGTCATGCTAAGTGAATTACAATAAGGTTCAATTCTCTTCATAGTATTTATCAGTCATAGTGTCAGCTTTGCTTGGAATGGCCACGTTAAAAATGAAACCCTTTCCCTAAGCATGCCTATCAGTCTTGAAAGGGAAAGAGAAATGGCAGAACCAAATGCTGACACAACATGGTACAGCATGGCACGACACAGCACAGCACGGTATAGCACAGCATAGCATGTCTTTGCGTGTTTTGTTAAGGGCAAGTCTAATCCAAAAAACTGAAGTGATAAAGCCTTCTCTTTGGGGAGAGAAAAAAATATTTGGAGACAACACTACAGTCTCTCATGGAGGACATTTTCTTCTTGAGCAAGTATCACTTGGCTAGCTTTTGGATTATTTACACAAGCCATGGAGGAGTGCTAATGTACCAAGTAATAAGGCGCTTTTATCTCTGAGACAGGTTTAGTTGATTGAAATTTAAATATGAATCCACAGAAAAATAAGAAAATCATTTTGAAATTTAAGGAGCAATTAAAAGTTGGTGGCTTTCAGTCTGGTCTAAGTACAAAAAAATAACAACTTACAAACTCAACTAACTGAAATATTTACCATATCTCTCTGAATGAAATTATATGTATCATCCCTCACCCATCAACTCCCATTCTAACCACCAGGGGATCCTCAAGAAAAAGTATTTTCAAGCAGACCATTCAAGTATGTGACCCATGTTTAATGAAAGTCCATCGTTTTTGTGCTTTTACAATTAAGAAAGGAATAATTTCATTTATATGAATGACATATTTGAGAGGGCTAATGAAAAAGCTTAAGAAGGAAGATTTTAGCATGTAATTGCTATATGCTAGGATATTTGTAGAGAACATGTAGATTCTCCCACCACCCCCAGTGAATCTTTCCTAATTTTTAGGTTATTTGTAAGTGGCTGGTAAAGAATCAATCTTTTCCACATTCCTTTTCTATTTTAAGATATTTTCAAATTTGTTTTCTAAAAGGAAGTAAGAGAGTTCATTCTGGGTGCTAGCTCCAATTCTTCAAATAGTATTTTTCAAGATAGCTTTTTTAATACTGCACATAAGAACTGATCACCTCACCCAACAGTTTACTCCTCTGAGGAAAATCATCGCTAACAGGATTTTATTGGCATTGTTCTAAGTGCTTACATTTGCTGTTCACTTAATCCCTACAAGTGCTAGTGTTACCTACATTTTAGAAATGAGAGGTTCACAATACTTAATGTAGACCTAAGTTCAGCTCTGGGAAAAGCAGTCATGTTCAGCAGGGTTTTTCAACAAGCCTTATATAGGCCTGTAAAAGCAGGAAGTAGCAGTGGAAGATTGTTTAAAGGTTTCCTGAGCCTTCTACACTTCAACTAGAATTTCAAACAAACCAATAGAAAGAGTGACAGGAAGATATTTTCAGCTTTAGTGTGAGGCAGTGGCTCTCAGCCTTCCTAATGCTGTGACCCTTTAATACAGTTCCTCACATTGTGGTGACCCCCAACCATAAAGTTATTTTAATTGCAACTTCTTGACTGTAATTTGCTACTGTTATGAATCATAATGTAAGTATCTATTTTCTGAGGGTCGTAGGTGACCCTGTGAAAGGATCGCCCGAACCCCCAAAGGGCTCATGACCCACAGGTTGAGAGTCACTCGTCTAAGAATTACTTTCTACTTTCCTCTTGGACAACAATCACTAAGCTTGATGTTTGTGAAAAAGAAGATGGGAAATGTATAGAGAGGTTACATTACAATCTCGAGGCATTAGCCTTTCCTGGCCATGAAGAACATAGATGCTCAGGGGCAAGCTCAGTGACATTCTTCAGCTTAGAGCACAAGCAAAGCGCACACATTCCAAGTTTTTCCTTGGATGGCTACGTCAACAGGCCTGTGGAACTGCATCCTACTTAGCAAAGTAGAAGTCCAAGAGAGTCTCTGACGGCCTAGCACACAGAACATTTCTTCTTGCAGGGATTTCCTTAGATTATTATATGCATATAAAGTATTTTGATACTGATAGTTTGGAGAACAGGTGATATGGCTAATTTTAATATAATACAAACACAGTTTCCAAAGTTGTATGATTAAATATTATTGAAGATAAAAATATTTAAGATGAAGAAAAGAATCAAAATATCCTGCCAAATAGTTTTGATTTGCTGTAGCTTTCTCATTAGTTGTTTCATTATTACCTCAGATGTTAAACCTTGGTAAACTCAGGTCTCCCAAATGTTAGAAGTAACATTTGCCCTTTCTTATCAGTTCATTCTGAAAAGTAGACTCTAAAAATAACCTACCAATAAGTGTCTTTTCTTTACTTTTATCTTTTTTCTTTTTCTATTCCTGTCTATATGCATGCATGCACATATGTGCAGTGTGCTTTCCTCTGTGTGGAAGTCAGAGGTTCTAGAATTCACCTGAAGTTAGCGTGACTAGCTCTGAGTCCTAGGGATTCATGTGTCCCCCACTCTAGGCCTGGTTTGTAGGTTAAGTGCCTAGCATCTGACCTGCAGATCCTCAGGCTTGAGCAGGAAGCCCTTCTACCCACTGAGTCATATCCTAAGTTCCTAATTGTTAAATATACTAGAAAGTGTTTAAACCTTTAATTATTTCATTGAGCAATGGGAGAAACTAGGAAATACTGGCATGGAAGCATTGACTGGATTGGTGAGTAGTCTGGATGGGGTTGAGAAAAAGGAAAAAAGAGTGATAACCAGTGTTTAAGAAACTGAACGGGCTGGAGAGATGGCTCAGCCGTTAAAGGCTAGGCTCACAACCAAAAATATAAGAAACTGAACAACACTAAGGTTTGAAAGCCACCCAAAAGTCAGTGAAAGAAAAAGTTAGATATTATTAAGGGTAACAATTGCTATCTCTCCCCCAGAATGTGTTGTTTTTCCTAAATAAATAAGTTTGATTCACTAATATTTTTGACAAGTTAACCTTAAGCAATAATAAAAGCTACCCAAGTAATTTAAAATTCTGGCTTTTTCTTCTACAAGGTCATTTCTTTCACACTTTTTAATCTAAAGAGCAGGTTAAAAAAAAAACTTGAACATGACAAACCTGTAGACACAGTCAGATTCTTTGGTTACTAATCTGGTTCAACACGTACAGATTCATTGGATTACTAAATCTGGTGAATTACACACTTTCCATCTCATAAACATCCTGCTAACTTTGGTGAATCTATGCATTTAAGCCTATGTGTTTCAGGAAATGGTTTAAAAACATTTTTATTCTGGAGTGGAAAATGTGTACAGACTCAGGAAACACAATGATGCACAGATCTAAAAGGATAAATGGATGAAGTGATGCTGGGCTGAAACAGTTTTGAGACACAATATTCAAGATGGTTCTATTTTAAAACAGCTTTTAAAATAGAAAAAGAATCTGTAGTATTTTGCTTTCAAGTCAACTAGTACTAACTAAATAATCGCTGTTAAAAAAAAAATTGGAGAAGTCCTGTAGATGATAGAAGAGATCCACCCTTACTTTGGCTTTTTCTCTTTTCATCGTTGTTCCTATGCTCAAAACGTTCTAAATGTCTTAAGTTGCATAGCTGAAAGGATTTTGCTCATTTTTTCCAAAACATTTCGCTTCTGGGCAGTAGCCAACCATGGAAAGTTTTAAGCACATTTGGGAGAGGGATGAAGCTCGTCAGGGCGGCCTTGGCAGGACGGATGCCTTCAGAAGGGCGGACACATTCCCCCGATCCGAAGAGGCGAACAGTTGGTCTGGACCAGGCGATCTGCCACCACCAACCAGCCTCCCTCCAGCCCTGGGCGGCCCGAACAGGCTCACTCCAGCTTCCTCCACAGCTCGAGGACGTGCTTCCCCCCGGAGCGCACCTGCCTGGTGAATGGCCAGACTCGGGTGCTACGGGTCCTCGCCCAGCGTGGCCTCAGTTGGCCCGAGGCGAGGGGGAAGAGCGGCCGGCGGGGAAGCCACACGTCAGTCGTCCTTCTCCCCGCCCTCCAGGACCCCGCGGGACTGCGCACGGGCGCGGAGACGAATTTGACTGATCCGCTCGCCAATCAGAAGAGAGGTCGGCAGGCTGAGCCAATGGAAGAGCTTGCAGGGGGCAGGCCGTCAGCGTCCTCCCGCCCCCCTGGTTGGTGAGCTTGGTATGTCTCCAGCCCTCCCCTGAGCGTCCGTCTCAGTGCGGAGCTCGCGGCGGCCAGAGCAAGTTCGGGAGGCGGCAGGCTCGGCGGCGGCGGCGGCGGCGGCGGCGGCGGAGGAGCTTGGGGCCACACCCCGTCGCGGACTTTTTTTTTTCTCTTTTCGGTCCTCTCCACGCCGTGCGGGACCCCGTTCCGGGAGCGGAGCGGAGCGGCCGCCCACGCCCCAAGCATCCTCTTCTTGACGAGCGGGCGCCGGCGGCATGATGCGGCTGCGAGGCTCGGCGATGCTACGGGAGCTGCTCTTGAGGCCGCCCGCCGCCGTCGGAGCCGTCCTGCGGCGCGCGCAGCCCCTCGGCACGCTGTGCCGGCGCCCCCGGGGCGGGAGCCGGCCGACCGCTGGCCTGGTGGCCGCTGCGCGACTCCACCCGTGGTGGGGCGGGGGCGGCCGCGCGAAGGGCCCCGGCGCGGGCGGCCTGTCCAGTTCGCCCTCGGAGATCCTACAGGAGCTGGGGAAGGGGGGCTCGCCGCCACAGCAGCAGCAGCAGCAGCAACAGCAGCCAGGGGCGTCGCCACCCGCAGCCCCGGGCCCCAAGGACAGCCCCGGGGAGACCGACGCGTTCGGCAACAGCGAGGGCAAGGAGATGGTGGCCGCAGGCGACAAGTGAGTTGCGTGGGTGAGGCGGAGGGGAGGGGTCGGGCCCTGGGCGGTGGGCGGCGGCGGCGCGGCATAGCAACGGAGGTTCGCGGAAGAGAAAGAAAGCGATGCCAGGCGGCCTGCGACGGCTGTGCCATGTGATTAGGCCCGGCCCCGCCCGCGCCCCTCGCCTGCTCCCACTTCCCCTCCGTGGCCGGCGCGAGTCGCCCCGGGATGACGGGTGAGCGCCGGGAGGGTCGTGCCTGCTGCAGCCCCTGCCGGGCAGAGGCTACTGTCTGACCGCGCCGCGGGCCCAGTGCCGGGGCTCTGCGAGGGTGATGCCACTCGAACCTCCATCTCTCCCGAGTGACATTGAGGAGTCGGGCGTAGAGCGAAGCTTCTACCTTCCCGATTCACCTTTTGCCAGGCCGCAGTTGCCCCCATTCTGTAAGCCTCCGACACCCTCCCGCTGGATGCCAGATGTGGCCTTGGGTTCTTAATCCTCCTGAGGTGGATCGTTTTGGCGTGCGTAGAGCCATCTGGGCCACCGGAAATAATGCTTCAGAAATGAGATTAGGCGGAATAGGGACATGTGGCTTAGAGGAGGAGGCACGCAGCATGGACCACCTGTTCCTACCGGGACCAGTGATGACTTGTCTGATGTGTTCTGTGAGGTGGACAGATTTTTTTAGAGAATAAAATTGTTTTAAAAACATAAAAATGAAGCGTGACGTAAAATACACAAAATCTAAGTAGTTTTGGGGACTTGGTTGTGATAGGATGTTGACTCATTGTCTATATAGCATGGGAATTTAGCCTAAAAGCAAAATTGAGTTTTCTTAAATATGACACTTTGCTGAATGTTTTTGTGTAATATAGTTTTCCCAACTAGGTAAACACTGACTTCTAGGCTTTTTCTGTATCCTATTTTTCTGACTTTATACTGACATGGTGTATCCTGTTTTGCATTTTACTTCTCTTCCAGCTCTGCACAGTAGCTTAAGTCAAACTGAAAGTGTGAATTTTATAACTTCAATCTCAGGCCTGCTTAATGTTTCCTGTAATTGATGTTGGTACCTTCCTAAAACATTCCTGGTTATTTTCCCAGGGTGAAAAATGCTATTTAAAACAAAACGAAATAACAACAACAACAAAAAAAATCCCTTAATAAGAAAAAAGCCACTTAATGATGGTATTCTGTGATAATAGCTTTGTACCACAAACTAGCTTTATGCATGGGCACATTAGTACATGTGTTGGATTAGATGACTCAAATCCCTTTTAGTGTTGTTGTTTTGCTTTGTTGTTTTTCAAGACAGGATTTCTCTGTGAAGCCATGGCTGCCCTGAAACTCACTCTGTAGACCAGGTTGGCCTCCAACTCAGGGATATGCCTGCCTCTGCCTCCAGAGTGCTGGGATTAATAAAGGCACATGCTACCTCCTCTAGGCTTTGTTTTGTTTTTAAAATCTACACTTTGGTTAAATTTACACCTCTAATGTTTTAGAAAGTAGAGTCCGTATTCGCCTTAAACATCATTCATTGGGTTTACCAGGCTTATGGCACAAAAAAACTATTACTCTTAATAGTTAATATCCAGGTTGCAGGATGGAAGGTGCTTTCTATTAAAGTACTCTGGTTCTGTGTGTGTGTGTGTGTGTGTGTGTGTGTGTGTGTGTGTGTATTTTCCCAATTACTCTAGTGTCCTTTTTAAAAAGAAAAAGAAAAAAATCAGACAGGAAAATGAAGTTTTGTTTACCCAGAAGTTTCTGGTTTCATTGCCCTATTGGTATTAATAAATCATCTCAAAGCAATGATTTAGGAACACTATTTTGGCTAATGTTCCATCCTGTTCCTTCTCATCTTGCCCAGCTGAAGAACCCAGTTTAGGGAGGGAATTCCCCAAGATTTGCTCAGATTCTTAGAGAGTGGTAGGTGCCAATAGGATAACTTTATTTACCATGGTTAAGGGACTAGACTGTGTGTGTGTGTGTGTGTGTGTGTGTGTTTGCACCAAAATTTAAATAACAACTAAAAAGGTTCAGAAACAATTCAGAAAGGATGATAGTCCTGAGAGCTTTTAATCAAGGATTTGGTTCAGCCCACAAGTGTCATGAATATATGTTAAAAATGAAGATAGGAAGAAAGTATTATAATTTTGTTGAAGTTTCTGTTTGATCTGTTTTCCAAAAGTAAAGTTTTCCTCTTTTGAACGCTTGTGTTTTCTGTGTATTTCTCTTATTTAGGCTAGGAGATCAGCTCTTCTTTGATGTGTTATCCCTTTCTAAGTGCTCAGCCTCCAGAGCATGGGCCTTCCTTAGTCAGCAGCACATAGGACTGCCAGATCTTACAGTGACACTAAGAAATGGCCATGGGAAATTAACAGCTGCTGTTTTATACAATGGGCGTGTGTTGAAGGCTACATAGCTTTATTCACTAACAATTTTGTTTTTTTAACCCTAAAAACCTGTTGTGGGTGTTGATCTTTGAATTTCAGACTGTCAATTTTTTAGTTCCCAGAGAAAGTTTATCTTGAAATAAACATGTCTTACCTGAAACTATGTGATTTGAGCAGTTTATATTTTTAAACTTTGCTAGGAAATAAGGTCAAAGCAAACTTAATGCTTAACCACAGCACTCTCATTAGTTCATATTGCTTTTCCTTTCTTAGTTTGGACCTTATATTTTTATTACCTTATCTTAAATTGTAGATGTTGAAATATGATCAAGTTGTCTACTTATCTTTTTTCCAAAAACCTGTAAAACTCTGAGCTAGTATCACCTTACATTATATTGTCTACAGACCTTCAGTCTGATAAAGTTGTTGTATGAGTAACATTTTAATATCTAAAGATCAGCATAATGACCTTTGCTCAGGCTCTCTCTGTAGTAGTTTTACTTCATTTTGTTATCATCATTCATTCCATCATTAAAAACCAAACAGTTTGGCTTGTTTTTTATTTTTTGTTTTCATTTTAAAACAGTTGTGTCTGTTTTCCTGGCCACTCTGGGTTCCCTCCTCACGGAGGTCCTTATTTCCTTTCCTGCTTCACCTTCTTCATGGACTTCTTTTCCTTTAGCGTTGGCTCTATCTTTGTATAGACAGTACCTTAGTTTCTTAAGACAAGCTCTGTCCTTGTATTTATAACATGACTTCAGATTTTAATTTTACATTGCCAGATTCTTCATTTTTTTCCCTAATTGTTTGTGAAATTTAATTTAGAATTTTAACGTAAGGTATTGCTTTCAGAAAACTAACATGGAGTAGATTGTACATTGTCAGTTACAAATACATTGTGGCATTAAGAGCTTTGATTTACTTGCATGTTTCCTTAACAGACATTTTAAAAGAAATCAGATTTATATCCTCTGTTAAGTGTGACACTCAAGTTTAGCAAAGCCCAGAAATTTCTTTTAGTAAATGATGCTTAGGAAAGGCTGATGTGTCTATATTTGTGTACATCAAATTACCTTTCATTTTTGACATTTTAGTTATTAAGGAAAATAATTAGGTTGAAATACTAGTATGTATGTACTTTTTACAAAACATACCTTTTGTAGGTACAATACTGAAAATATTTCATTAAATAGCCATGAGGCCATTTTCCTCTGTCATTCGACAGGTGTTAAAGTAAGATGATCCCAAAGTAGTAGAAAATAGGACACTTTGCATTGCTGGTATAAAAGTATAAATTTTTCCACTATTTTAGAGAATAGTTTGGTAGTTGCTAAAAAACTTTATGCCCCTTATGCAGTAATTAGGTTTGCTTGTCCCCACAAAGTATGGCATTTTAAAAATGTGCTTTTAAGTACACAAGAGTAAACTTAAAAATAAAGTTCACACAAAAGTGATTTCACCTAGCTTCAAATGGTATGGTAAGGCAAATTTTCATAGTTCCTCCTTTTAATAAATGGAATGTGAGGCACACAAAAATTATTATATTGTCCTTTGTGAGAGTTGAATTTCAAAGTAGGCTTTAGTAATACGTACTCCAAATAGTACTGAAAATGAAATTGCAGGTGTAGGTAATAAAATTTTGGTGTTGGATATAACTTTTGAAATAGGTGGCAGATACTTCTATGATCCTTCTGAGTTGCATCTACTTTGAATTTCTAAAGGTTAACATTTACAATTCAGGATTGGAAAGATGACTCAGTGGTTAAGAGTATGTATGCACTGCTGTTCCAGAGGATCTTGATTCAGATCCCAATGTCATGTCCAGCACCTCTAACTTCAGCTCCAGGAGACCCAACCCCTACTCCTCCTGCCCTCTGCAGACATTTGCACATGCATGAGCTCATATGTTCACATAGATAAATTCACAGAGACATACTTAAAATAATAAATCCTTAAGATCAAAAGAATATCTAGTGGTGTGTTATGTGCATGCGTGCGCGCGCGTGTGCGCGCGCGCGTGCACCCCCCCCCCCACATACACACACACGCGCGCGCGCGTACGCGTACATGCTTCTTAGTCGTTGTTTTGTGGTTTCCCTAGGAGTAAACTTTTTTTTTTACAATGCAGAGGTTAAGCCTAGATCTTTCACATACTTGCACATTATGCTGCTAAACTACCTTTCAACACTGTAGTTTTAATGGGAAGTTAAAAATATGACAAAATGTCGTATTTTTGAAGCCTAGTGTTTACATTAAACCATGCATCTAGAAATTGATAAACATGAATATGATTTGTAATTAACTGAATAGTATTAATATAAGTAAACGTACATAAAGTTCACTGAATACAGAAATTTGAGTCCTGAAATTTTAGCTTCTTGGTTATTTAGAAGTCTGCCACCTACAAACTTTAGGGAGATACCAAATGGAATTACACCTTTAAAAACATTTCTTTTAATGTGTTTTGCCTGCATGAATGTATATGTACAGCACATGCATGCCTGGTGTCCTCACAAGTCAGAAGAGGGCTTTGGATCAGCTATAAGCTACCCTATGGGTGCTAGGAATTGAACCTGGCTCCTCTGTAAGAGTAGCAAGTGCTCTTTACCACTGAGCCTTCTTAGCCCACAATTTCATTTTTTGTTAATAAGAAAAAGCCAAAAAAAAAAAAAAAGGAAGGATATTGTTTTTCTCTGAAAAGTAAATGTCACCTGAAAGAACAGGTTTGTGAAGATACTTGGGTTTCTTCAGTTTTTAAGACATTTGAAATTGGTTTTTTAAAAAACATTTATATTCTTGTAATATTAAGGTGAAAAAACATTTTTTAAATAGTTCAGCAATATCAAATTGTATATAAATCAAGGGCATATTTTATAGCTATCTGGATATTTTTATCTAAGTTAGTTACTAGTAAGAGAAATGCTTAAAGCTGTAACAAGTAATATTCCTGAAATTTGTGATTATTAATATTTGACAGTATTGCACACAGTTGCACATAAAGACATTTACTCCAATTTTACCCTAGACTATCCCATTATAAAACTGATTTAGCTATGAAATAGTACATAGAAGTGATATCTGAACTTGATAGTTTTCTGACTTTGATAAAGTAGGAGTAAAATGGTCTCCTTTGTGAGGTATCCATTTCTCTGTTTGGTATGTAGCATTCAGTATTCTTTACTGAGTTCTAAAGAAATGTTTTCATGAAAGTACTATTTTCAAGGCATAGAACTTCTTGTTTTGGTATAACAAATTTACCAAATTAATTTGGTGTACTAATTTAATAATTTTAAGGACGAATGTATTTTCATCTACTCATTTCTGGTACAGTTAAAAATTTTAAACTTGTCTTGATAGTTTGACAGGCAATTCCTTGAATCTTTTTGTAGAAGTTATTAAAATAGTACAGACTTTGGAGAATATTTTTTTAACTTATATGGACTCATAAATTACTAATTTTTAGGAATCTGGGCTAAATAAAATATAAAAAGATTTATTCCTTAATGTTTTTGATATAGTATTTTACATATTGGAACAAAATACTTCATTTATAGAAAGGGATGGGCTTATTTAGTTGCAAGGGGTTACCAATGACATAGTTAAGTAAATTAGCCACTTAAGTTATGAGGAAGTGGAGTACTAATGTCGTTAGAGTACAGCTTTTTCTATGAAGTATATGATCTTAAAATTTTAAAAAAGCCAAAAAAAAATAGAAGAACAGCAAAAATGTCAATATTAGGAGACTGTACATGTGTTCCCACCTCTTAATGGTTCCTTCTAAGCCGGATTTCCCTTCTGAGTGGAAACATCTTAAAAAATGGAAGATGCTTATCACTTAAAATTTGATAACCTCTTATATCTGGTTGTACAAGAATAACAAGTATTGTTGTACCAAGAACATTCTGTAAAATGATTAAGAATGAATTTGGGTAGTTCTTTTTTATTACCTATTTTCCAGTCATACAAGCTAAAATAAAATCCTCAAACATTAAACTTGTAAATTCTAGTTTAGTTTTGATGTAAGCCTCCTTGGAGATGTTGAGTATTTCTGCCATATTAAAACAATAAGGTTTTAAATAGTTTTCATTACATTTTTTTTCTTGCTATTTAATGAAGTGTCTGTACTATGCTCTAGTAGAGTGATACTTTAAGACAAGTTCTGATAAACTTTTCCTGTTAAAGGCAAGATACTGTGGAGCCACAGTTTTCTGGGATTCTCTGGTTCTTAGAACTTCTCAGGTCAGCTGTGGTACAAAGTGGTCATCAGTAGTGGGTAAATGAAGAGTGTTTGTTTTCCAGTGCTGTGAACCTCATTTATAGAAGGGAGTGACCATGACTGTTGGGGATTGGTTCTAATGCTTTGAATTAATCTGGCCCTCAAAAGCAGGAATCTTAAGTGTCCAAATGCTGAAGGTCCTTGTCCCCAATTGGTTTTTAATCGATCAATTAAGAGCCAGTGGCCAATGATTGGGCAGGCAGACTGAGGCTCGGCTTTGAGATTGGTGTGGGCTAGGAACTGGGGGAGAGGAAGGATGCAGAGATCTTCATAATGGAGAAGAAGGATCAGACCTAAAGGACCACTGACATTTGAGTCAGGGAAAGTGGTCCGTTCCCAATTGTGTTTGGAGTATCAGACATAAAATACAGATTTTTAAAAGATGTTAACTCAGGAGTACTGGAGGGGAGGGTTTGCTAGCAGCGAGAAGGATTAGAAACACCCAGCCATTAAGTTAGTCACCGCATATCAAAATTAAGAGAGAGAGAGAGAGAGAGAGAGAGTGAGTGTGTGTGTGTGTGTGTGTGTGTGTGTGTGTGTGTGTGTGTTTTCTCAAATCCAGAGAGCTTCTGGGTGGGTGCAGGGAACATGTGTGCATGTGCGTGCAAACACACACACACCCCCGCCTGGAGCAAAGTGGTTAGCTAACTCACCACTATACACGATTGTAGCTTGCTTATTCCTGCACTAAAGTGTCTTTCAGTGTAAAGATTCTCTGGTACTCTGAATCTGCTTCTCTTTAAAAACTGGGTTTCTTGGGATATATTAATTTTACCCTCTTCATTTTGATAATCCTCCTTGACTTTTACCTTCTATACCTAATTTTTAAATATAACAAAATATAGCTTGAAGTTTATCACTTTAGCCAGTTTAAGTCAGAAACATTTAAGTATCACAGTTTTTATGTTAAGAATGAACTTATAAAATAAGGATTTGTAAATACTGAATAAAATTATAGTTTTATTAGAATTTATGACATTTTATCAACTCATTAACAATTAGAGTGAGAAAATGAGATCACAGATCATTTAATTCTTCCTTACTTTGTGTATTTCACAAAATAGCCCAGAAGAATAAATTACCTAACTAGGTTCATAGCGCACACACACCGCCCCCTTATTGATAGTTTAGTGGAACACTTTATTGAATTAATTGGTTTTTTTAAGGTTTAGGTTTAGGAGAGAGTTTAAAAGTTCATCTCTCCAGCCTCTGTTTTTACCCCACTTCTGTTGTTTGTAAAGGCTTTTTGTTACCTCTATTTAAATACTTTGACAAGAGTTCTTGCCTGAAAAGGGCTGCTCATTATATTTTCAGAGCACTTTGATTTTCCCTTATGTATACCTGAAGTCTGATTTTTATCAACTTCTCCCTATAATTTAGTTCTAAATAAGTCAACTGTGTTGGTGCCAAAGTGATTACAGTGAGACACTGGCCTTTGTTTAACATAATAATCTCCTTGCTTTGTAAAAGATTGTTTTAAGAATTCTTAGTTTGGTTTCTGTTGCTGTGATAAACTTATTTCTTTGGTTAAGTTTCTGTTGTAATAAAATACCATGACTGAAAGCAACATGGAAGGAAAGGGTTTATTTCGCTTATGCTTCCATATCACAGTTCACCATCATGGGAAGTTAGTTAGGGCAGGAACTGATTAGGGGCCATGGAGAAGTGCTGCTTACTGGATTGCTCCTCATGGCTTGCTCAGCCTGCTTTCTGAGAGTATCCAAGACCACATGCACTACCTAAGGTGGTCTAGGCCCTCCCACATCAATCATTATCAATTATAGGTTTGCCCACCAGCCAATCTGATGGGGACATTTCTCAATTGAGGTTTCTGCTTCCCAGATGACTATAGCTTATGTCAAGTTGACATATAACTAGCCCACACAGCACCATAGCCAAAACTAAATTGGAGAGGAAATAAAAAAGGGTTTATTTAATCTTGTAGGTTAAGGCCAGAGTTTACGCAGAAACAACAGAGAACCCTAGTGGATTGCTCAGGTTCATTTCTGAGAAAGTGCATGTCCTGTCTATAGGATGCATAGGCCTTCTGGACTGGGACCGCCTACCTTAATTAGAAACTAAGAAAATGTCTCAGACATGACAACAGAACAATATGATGTGATCTTTGAGGGTCTCTCTTCACAGGTGACTCTAGATTTGTTTTAACAGCTGAAAAAAAAATAGTCATCTAACATTTAGTTTCTAAAAATAGTTTTTAGCTTTTGAATTCTAATAACAAAATACATGGTTATGACAACATAAGGGCAATCTTTAGGGAAGAAGAAGACAGAACAAGGTAAGAAAGAAAGACTATGGTGTGATTTCTGCTTTATTGAAAGTTTGAGGAAAATATTTGTGTTTGAGTCAAGCTATAGTAACTTCTATGGGTAGATTTTTGCTTTTTGGGTTTTGACAGAGACTTACCCTGTAGCCTTGGGTTGCCTTGAATGGCCTTGAACTTAGAATCCTGCTTTCTCTGGCCTCCTGAGAACAGGGTTTACAGATAGTAGCTTCCATACCAGTCTTGACAACTTTATGATTATGTATCTTAGGCATGACTTACATTTTTCCTCTTACAGATTAATTTCTTTTCTTTTAAGCAAGGAAAATATTTACTCACTTTGCTAGCTATGGTAATAAAGGGCCATTTAAATTTTTTTTTTACTATGTACCATAAGTGAAAGAAGTGTATAATTCATGTTATTTACAGAGCTTTTAGGCAAAGTAAATACCATTTACCAATGTGATAAATATGTAGAAAGCTTATTCTGCAGTTTTTAAAGTGATAAACTATCATTATCTAAAGTTTTATCTGACAAACCACTTTCTGTAAATAATTGGTATGTTATTATCCACTGATTTTTGACAGCTGGTTCAATTTTTCTTTTAAATATTGGGTCATCAGTATTATTGAACTCTTGTTTAAGGCTATTAGATCAGGATAAAACCTAGAAAACATAATGGTGGCTTGTAAGAGTAGTAACTGGGCAGTAAGTCAGAGTACTAGTAGTGCAGCTTCCAGATTCAGCTAAACAGACGTTCAGAAGTCATTTCTGCTGTTGAGCAGCCTTGGGGTGGCTTTTAACCTCTTACAGCTTAGTTCTTTCTCCATCTGTGGAGACAAGATAGCGTCAGCAAGTACATTTCTTAGGACCAGAAATTATGCTATATTTCTGTCACTAGACCATTAAATTAGAATGGGTTAAATTAGAATGTTTATAAAACACTTAGCATAGTATGTAAGTAATTTTCAGTTATTAATTATGAAAATGTTGTAGTTGTGGTTTTTTTTTGTCTAAGGTCAAAGTTATGTCAAGATATGCCATTAGATTTTTATAAAGGTTATTTCTTAAAACATACTAGTGTTGATAAGTATACCTATAGGGTTGGTTTTTTTTCTGTTTGTCTTTTTGTTTTTTTTATTGGAGCCACTGAGGTGAGGTGATGGCTCACCTGATAAAAGCATTTGCCACTGAAGTCCAGACATCTGAGTAGAATCATCGGAACCCACATAAAGGGAGCGGACTGACTCCTGAAAGTTATTTCAGACTTCCTTCATGCTCCATGCCTAATTATATTCATTAAATTTTTTTTTAAAACTTAAAAGTTGGTATAGCAATGTTTTGAAAACAAATATAAATGATACTAATGCAATGTTAATATTTTAGGAGAAATTTTATGTTTTATGTATAAATGTACATGCTTGTGAATTAGCTATTTTACTGTCTTTTATAACAGGTGTATATGTGTGTATATATTTAGACATCTAAAACAATCTTTTCGATACTACAGAAACAATTATCAACAGACATGATGTTATTTTTTAAACAAGAATAATATACATAATTCACCCATGAAAGTTGCTATGATGACTAGTCTAAAATTGATAATATTTAAAATGAATACTCTTCATTTTTTTGCTTTTCTGAAATAAATAAATTGTGTGTGTGTGTGTGTGTGTATCCCCTCTATATATTTATGAGTTGTGATAGGTAGGCAGGATGATTGGTTTGCCTTAGACCTTCGGTTCTTTTCCATTTTGAAACAGGGTCTCAGTTGTAGCCCTGGCTGACTTTGAACTTGATGTGATCCTCCTGTGTGAACGTCCTAGGACTGGGCGTACAGTTACTTATGCCTTGCTGAGACCCATGATTCTTATCATTATAATATTTATGTCAGTGATTGACAATTGGAATAGTGGAGTATGTTTTCAGTTTCTGAGACCTCTTCCCCCAAAGATATTAAATTGGTTTGTGATAATTTGTTTAAAGACTGTTCAATACATAGGAAAAATTGCTTTTCTGTTTAGAAGTTTGGTTAATCTTAGCATATTTTTGTTACATTAGTAAGCATTTCTGGTAAATTTTTCTTGTTAATACTCTATGATCTGTGAAGTTTTGTTTTTTATGCTTAAGTAACAACTAAGAGACCTGG
>JADRCD010214254.1:0-32655 GCA_019843815.1 Montemys delectorum | reverse complement strand
ATGCATGCCTGGTGCCCATGGAAGCCAAAAGAAAGCATCGGATATCCTCAGACTGGAGTTACAGACAGGTATGAACCACCATCTGGTTACTAGAAATTGAACCTCAGTTCTCTGGGAGAGTAGCCGGTAGACTTAGCCTTTGAAGCATTTCTTCAGTCCCCTAAAGATTTATTTTATTAATTATGCATATGTATGTGTAGGTGAGCACTAGTGTCCTCAGAAGCCAGAGGCATTAGATCCTCCTGGAGCTGGAGTTATTTGCAGGCAATTGTGTTCTACCCAACATGGTCACTGGGATCTGGTCTTCTAGAAGAGCAGTATGTGGTCTTAACCTCTGAGCAATCTGTCTAGTCTCAGAGTGTAAAGTATACATATTTTATATGTACAAAGGTCTTTAGGTCTAAATTGTATGTACTTAAAGATGTACACATATTTGTATTTAAACATTGAAGATTTAATGACCAGCATTGGAGCAAGTATCGTATAGAGGATATAAGCTTGCTAAGTCTCACTTTATGTAGCTGTGTCAATGTAAAATGTTCTTATGACCTCTGTGCTGTCCCTTTCTCTGTGTAAGATGCACAAGGGAAGCTCTCACAGAAGAGAGGAGGCAGCTAAGGGGCCTGAGAGTGGGTGGATTCAAGGATAGCATGACAGGAAGTACCAGGGTGGCTGGGGGTTGTCACCAAAGGCTGAGCTACTCGGATCTTATGAGCTCTGGACATCTCCATGTGGACTAGCCATGTTCCTGGACTTTGAGCAAATGTGTAAAACATTAACTTAGTAAGACAAATCTGTCCTTAGAAAGGAAGTTTCCAGACTTCAAATGACTTTGGTTCCACCCTTCTCTCCATTTGAGTCAAAGCCATGTTATACTTTTCCCCCTCAACACTGACGAGGGCTTCCCAGTTTTCTCTGTAACGCTTTGTATCTCACTAAACCCATTCTGTTTATTTTTTTAGTTTACAGCCACATGCTTGCATGAGACTCATGGGAAATGGTCTGGCATGCAGGTTTTGGGACCATAACCCCGAAGGATGTATTGTTTCAGCATAAAGAAACAAATGTATGGGGCTGGAGAGATGGCTCAGTGGTTAAGAGCACCGATTGCTCTTCTGGAGCAACCACATGGTCGGTGGCTTACAACCACCTGTAATGAGATCTGATACCCTCTTCTGGTGTGTCTGAAGACAGCTACAGTGTGCTTACATACAATAAATAAATAAATCTTTAAAAAAAAAAAAAAGAAACACAAATGAATGTTTCTACCTGGACTTGTGGAGGGCTTTCCGTTTTTGGTTGAGGCTGAACCTGTGAGCTGAACTCTCGGCTTGACTGGGAAGCTCCAGTGAGCCTTCCTTACGCTTTGTTTTCTGAGAGCCCTTTCTGAAAATCTTTGCCAACCTTTTTTTTTTTTTTTTTGACTGGTGCAAACAAAGGGCTGAGGGGAGTGACTGGTTAATGTGACCTACTTCAGACCACACTGGGACTCCACTTGGTTCCCCACAAGTTTTAGGTCTGAGGATTCATTCCAGCCTGGAAGATAAACAAAAGCCCTGCCCATGCCTGAGAGTATCACTTATGTGCACAGTGCAGACAGGCTTCATCCAGATTTCCTGAACCTTCGCCAGCCAGATTGACTCAGCTCTCCCAGTGATGCCCAGCTTCCCACCCATGTGGCTCACAGGGGTGAACTTTGTGAGCACAAAAACATTACCTCGTTCTCTCAGCTTAGCCCTAGACTTACGCTCTGAAACTCCAGTCTTCCTGCTACATGGATCAAAGTGCTCCATGGATAAACTTTGATATGTAAGTTTTTTAAAAAAATATTTTAAATGGCTCAGTGGTTATGGGTGGGAGTTCGGTTCCCAGGACCCATGAGAGGAACTCACAACTGCCTATAACTCCAGCTCCAGGGGATCCAATTCCCTTTTCTGGCCTCCTCACATACAGAAACACACACCCACACCACCACCACCACCACCACCACCACCACCACCACCACCACCACCATGACCACCACCACCACCAAACGCACATACACGCACATACACCTACACACATACCTACAAATAAATGAAAAATAAAGTAAATATATTTTTTTAAAGAGAAGTGTGATATCAGGTATGTTACACCCCTACAGCTGGGTTCCCAGCTTGCCGCTTTACTGCCTTGCTTCAGAATGGTTCCTCAAGATCGATTTATTGAAGTAAAAAAAAAAAAATCACAAAGCAAGCTGTCAACCCAGTGAGCAAGGGATCTGCTCTAAGCTGGCTTACCCTTTTCTTGAACAGACACCCAGGCATTGGCATCGCCCACGTTGAGCCGGTGACTGGGCGCACCTCTTGCAAGGCTTTGAGTAACTGTGTGGTTTAGAGCAGCATCCATCCTGTGGACAAGCTTTGTTTCTTCAGACTTTCCCGAGGGTGATGTAGGCAGACAGCTGTCATTTCCTGAGGATGTGATTCATTCATATCCAGCTAAGGTTGTGTTCTCCACAGAAGAGAGAATCTGAGAGACCAAAGTCACATCTCTGTGCCTTGCTCCAAGGCTGGCCATGGGAGTCTAATGATGCACCAAGGAGACTCGCTGTAGGGATAGAAATCCAGTCCCCAGCTGACTCCCTTCTTGTTGAAGTCAATCTACTCGTTTTATTTTATTATAACCATCTATCTATCTATCTATCTATCTATCTATCTATCTATCTATCTATCTATGTATCTATCTATGTATCTATCTATGTATCTATGTATCTATGTATCTATGTATCTATGTATCTATCTATCTATCTATCTATCTATCTATCTATCTATCTCTTCTTCAGCTCTTGGCACCTTTCTCGAATGATATTTCTTTTGTCTAGAAAGCATGCCAACTTTGTAAGGAGCTTCCATGCCACAGAGTTTCTTAATTCCTCAGCTCAGGACATTTGCTAGGAGCGTGTGCCATGTGCTTGCTGACTTGCCCATTTCTGTGTTGTTGTTGTTGTTTTTTTTTTTTTTTTTGTGAGAAGGTTTTATTCTACCCCAACCTGGACTCCAGCTTTATCTGTCAACTCATACAACTGCATTCTGTTCTTTCATATATTCATTTCCTTCTTTACATCTTCCACTGGTATGCTGAGCACCAGCTATGTGCCAAATATTTACTCAGTTGTTCTACGGTGTGGAAATATTTTATTCACTATAATTCTGGACAGGAGTGAGAATGATAGGGGCTGGCCCCTAGTGGAGAAGCAGGTACTGGCTAACAGGCTGAAGTGACCCTCCTGATGTGTGTGTGGAGTGGCTGCTTGAACTGGAAGCTTCTGAAGACTGGAGCCTGAATTTGGAGCTCAGTCTTTAAGGAAGATTGAACATGTATGGGACATGTGCTGTGAAAATGTTCCTGAGGCAGGGGAGCACTGGGGATAGTTTAGAGCCTGGGGTTCCTCTTGGTTAGGGCTATATGCACACCTACTTCCTAATAATAGAGACTTGGTAGCTTGAGACTTTTATCTGCATACACACCCCACTCTGAATAATACACCTAGCAATCTAGCATCTAGACCCTACTTGTATCTAGATGAATACACATCCATCTCTGAATAATGGACTAGATTTCTCCTCCCCTTAAACTCAAGAGTTCATTCAATCACACTCTCCTTATGTCTGAGTAGAAGACCAGAAAGGCATATCAGGCCTGAACTGGTTTTAGATCACCCAAAAACCTTGTGAAACAAAGCAAAACGGTGCCCTCAAGAGATAGTTAGATAGGGAGAAGCCTATTTACCACTCTAAGTCTAACTGTGTGCACACATGATTAAAATCAGAGGCATTGTGGGAAGAGACACACGTACTAGAGAAATGAATACGTACTCTAATCTATCAGGCAGGACAAGGAACTTCCCAGTGTAGGCCCATCAGTTACCAGCCCTTCATTCCTTTAGACTCCATTAACAAGAGCCCAGGAAGTAAACTGGGGTCTCAGCCTGTGGTCTGCTCTCCTGCTCTCTTGAATAGTCTGACCTATTCTACAGCTTCGTTTTGAATCAAGTTCACTTGCTACTTTGCAAGCTGGGTGGGTTTTTATTTCATTATTTTATTAGAGACCAAGAACCCAGAAACACCCAGCCCAGATTCTGGCTACTGAGTATTCCCACTCACAGGGCTCTTACTCAATGCCTAACCTACAACCATTATCACAATGTGTCCATGTGCCTGCGCATCTTATGAAAACTGAGAGGGGAGGGTTTTAGATCTATGTTGGCCTAGATAGAACCCTTGAAGAAATAGGCCCAGAGAGGACGGTTTGGTTTCTTAAAGATGGAAGGTTCCATAACTCTCACTGGGAAGCTATAGTATTCATGCAAGGCAGTGTCACTGGAAAGTTTGATCTAGGGTCCCCTACTTCTCTGTGTCTTCTTAGGGCAGAAGAATTGAGAACGTTTTACCCTCTGGGTGGCAACAGGCCAGAGGATCATTGATTGCACAATAACAAAACAAAAGAAAGCAAACACAGGGCTTTAGTGGCAGAGCAAGGCCTTGCCTTGGGGACACTGTGAGCCTGGACTTCAGCCTCCGTCTGTCCCCTGTATTAGTAATGGTGACTCTGACTTCAGTATGCATGTTTACTTCTCTGGTCTGTTTCTTATCTGCCGTTGGACATGCCCTAATAAAGGAGATGGCTCCAGTGTGTCCGGGGCATCAGCCAGCACTCTGCAAAGCTGGCCATGTTGGGAAGTAAGGTTTTAGAGAACAATCTCCATGACCATTGCAGCCTGGCAGCAAATAATAAACACCTAACTCATGAGCTAGTGGGTGCCTGAAGTGCTGTCTAAAAGGGAAAGGGTGTAGACGGCTCTAGGTGGAACTCACAAGGCATTCCCCTACACACCAGAGATGTCTTATAGGAAGACAACCAAGGAAGGAAGCTTGGTAATAGTGTAATAAGAAATAAAGGTAAGCATTTAGCACGTACCCATCACTGTCAGCTTTACAAATAAAACTCTCACGGTTGGTGAGAAGGGGAAGCCCAGAGGAGTACTCCTCCATCGGAGGCTGGGAAAAGGCTGTGAGCCTTCAGCCCTCCCGTCAGGCCCTGGTCAGTCTGGAAGTTCTCACAGGCTGGGACGATTGAGGGGTTCCTTTTGGCTTTCTGAGAATTCAGAAAAGTCCCTAGATAGGTAGCTGAGGTCTTAATATGCTGAAGGCTAGTGAGAACACTTCTTTTCTCCCAAGAAGAAAAATTCTGATGTACAAATTGCAGGTTTAACACTGAGTCTGTTCAATGTAGTTCTTTCCTTTTAGTGACCAGAACTTTTATGAGAGGAGGATGGTGCTAGCAATCCAAGTCAAGGCCTGCTGCATTCTAAGCTCCTGTTCTACCACTGAACAACACCCACCTCCCCCTGCTCATCCTGCCCCCCTCCACCTACCAGTTTTCAAGTTCTCCCAGTGACATTTCCCGAAGACTCTTTCAAAATCTAACCTGGATAGTGTTGGAGCCTTTGTCAATCTGTGTGTGTGTGTGGTTGGGGGGACACACACATTTTTCTTTTTGTGTGTTTTTATTTTCTTCTCAATGATCTTGGCTCCTCCTCTCTTGCATGTCTCTTTCTTACCAATGGAGCCAAGAAAAGACAGAGCTCTCAGAATTTTGCCTGAGACAGCTTTGATGCTATGAACGGTCTGTCCTTTATAGGTGGCTGTAAAACTTGAGTACTGAGAATATTTGGAATTATGTAGGTCATTTTATATTTGTGAATCATAGTGGTAGTAGATCATACCTTACCACAGACAAACCATCTTCTAGTTTGGCAACATAATCAAGGCAAAGGAAGGAAAGGTGTTAAGGTAGAAGAAAAAGAGGGAGATGGCGAAAAGAGGGTGGAGTTTCAGGCAGAAATGATTTTACAGGTCTAATATTGAGCAAGCTTTTGACATTTTAATTTTGCTTTGGAACATTCTCTCCCGAAGAGTGTCAATTTGGGTTGAGACATCTGCTTTGAGACTACTCATGATTTCCCCAGGATTGATCAAGCTCACTAGAGGATCCCTTCCTTGCTGAGTTTGTCAAATTTTAATGAATCCTTAGAGGCTCCAAGTGAGATCTGAGAATCTTTGTTCTAATTAAAGACGTTAAAGATATTCTAGAGCAACTGGACAGGAATGAATAGAGGCTCATAGGCAACTCTGGGTTTTACCAGTGCCCTCCAAACTTCCTTGTTGATTATAGGCTGATCTTATTATTAATGTGGGAAAATATAAGGTGTGAAGCTTGACATCCCCTTCCAGAAAATGAAGTAGCTTCTGGCATTCAGCTTCTGTCCTTTGACCGCTTCGAGTGCTTGGGTAAAGCAGGAGGGATTGAGAAGAGCTATGTTCTGCCTGGGGTCCCAGAGCGACATCTCTCTGGAAACATGACCTTGTGGCCCACAGAGGAGATGAATCCTCACTTCTTTGTCTCTCTTGACTCTCTTTCAAGCTTTTGAAAAACTTGGAACCTTCCAAGTTGTTTACTCAGGCAGAACACTGATTTAATCTTTGACTTTGGTTAAGCCATTGTATGACTTCTAAAGAATATGTGAGAATGCCTGGGAAGGGCTATGGGCAGCCATTATGGCTTACAGTCCCTTTTGCCTTTTACCGTAACACACAGACATCCAGTGTCTCAAACAATGAAACCATAAAGGACCATGATCTGTATTCAAGAACATTTGGTGTTGCAGTGTAGGTAGTATTTTTGTAACACTGTATTTTTCCACCTACTCAACTTAGTTCCTCCCCGGATATTGTCACTATGTAGCCGAAGCTAGCCTCAAACCTGATTTTCTTGCCTCAGACTCAAGGATGTGAGGATAATAGGCACGTGCCACCATGCCTCTCTGTCGTGCTAGCAACTCTCCTTTTAAAAAACCACTCTAGCAGATGGGATGGATACTCCAACTTTGAGATCACCTGCACCAGGGGTCTCTAGTATAGACAGGTCATTTCTTACCCTGTGTGTTCTTAGCTTTCTCTTTCTTTCCCTGCAACCTAAGGGACAAACTTAGCCATGAGCAGGGCTATGAGAAGCCTGGGTTTCCATGAGCAGCTGTTATAGACTGCCATCCTCAAAGCTAAGCACCATCTGTCTTTATCAGGCCAGCTGTGTGGCCTTGAAAACCCTCCTGTGGACCATTGACATCTTCTCAGAGATGCCGGACCCTCATCTGAATTCCCAGATTGTCCTAGCCATTTCTATGCAATTCTATCTTAACTGCACTGAGACTGAGGTGTGAGCGATGCCTCCTGGAGGGGCTGAAGTATATGGGCTGAGGAAGGTTAGGGGGAGGGAGCTTCACCTATATTTCCTCGAGGAAACTATCATCTACGTTGGGCACAGACCTAGTGTAGCTGCTTTAGTGTCATTCATGCTCCACTCTCACCTCTAAGAGTATTCTCTAAGGCCCCTATCCTTGTCGGCTTCCCTCACCCTTGAAAGTGTTTCATATTACTCTGCAGTAAAGTCTACCACTTTTCTACCTGACCGTGTATCTTGTCTAGTTCATCTGATGGTGAGCTCTAGGAGGCCAGTGTGAGATCTTGGTAATAGTTTCACTTTTATGTCTCAAGAGTTGGCTTTAGATCTTAAGAGTAGTCTTAGCCTCAGAAGACCTGACTTAGCCAGCTTTCAGTTACTATAATAAGAGACTTGAGCTAATCATTTGTAAAGAAGAAAGTTTTTCTCAGCTTAGAGCTTTGTCCGTGTCACCCCATGGTTAGTCGGCCTCACTGTTTATATATATATGGGGAGGCGTACTATTCTGATAGGAGCTACAAAGGGAAGCTGGTCATCTCATTTTAGCAAAGATAGGGAAAGTGGGGGGGGGATGAGGCCCTAGTATTCCCTTCAAGGACGTGCTTCCAATGACCCAATTTGCTCCAACTAGGCACTTCCTCTTAATGTGTTTTCATCACATCCTGTGATGGCTAAAGAAGCTCCATTTTATGTTAGGCTTCCATCTTGGTTTCCCCCTAGTCATTTGTCTCTGACTCCAGTCCATGGAAGATAGGTTCCCAGTAAGCCTGACTCAGTGACTCCTTTCCTTAAAATCTATCGCTGTGACTATCTACTTGTTATGATATGACTAATTGCCTTTTGACATCTGTAACCTGCTTATGCTGACATTCAAGGAATACTATGAGGTCACCTTGACTACCTAATCTTGGTGGAGCAGTAGAGATCTTGGTTTGCTTGTGCAGATATTCAAGGTTGTCTTAAGGTTTTTGTCTCTGGGGAGAGACAACTGGGGAAAAAAATTCTAAAATTTAAAGGGATTTTTAAATATCAAAAAAAAAAAAATCCTTCCCTCACTGCCCATTGGTAGTAATCTCAAGTTTGCCTCAGAGATTGTTTTGCTCATAGAAATTTCAACAAATTTAACTACTAATTACAATCTCGATTGAGGCGATGGTATTGTACTAGGAGTCATGAGCTCTGTTAATAGTCCCAATAGCACCAGGTGAAAAGAACTCTGCTAACATGTGAACCTTTCAGCCAGTGGGAGACAGTCAAACTCCAAAGTGCAGCACCTGCCTTAGGAACGAGTGCAGTCCTATTATGCTCAGGTCCCAATAAGCAAGCCATTTCAAGGTCACTGATGAGAGCAGTGCAGATGATGGAGGCCCGGCTTGGGAAGTTTCAGAGGAAAGCGAAGACCCTACTAGGCCTTTTCGTGTGACGATTTTGTTGTGTCTGGTCACCTGGAGCCAGAATCACTAAAGTAAAACCTTTGCTTTGCTGGATGCTGGTCATCAGCTGGAGAGGAAGAGTAAGCTGTGATTAAGAAGAGACCAGGGTCCTTTCCTCCTACTGATGATCAAATTTGCAGTCCTCTACTATACACAAGGACCTCGGCCTTGTGAAGGTTCTGTGCCCCAGTGTAGGGGAATGCCAGGGCCAATAAGTGGGAGAGGGTGGGGTGGCAGGCATGGGGAAAGGGGAGGCAAAAGAAGTTTGTTCTTGTTGTTTTTGTTTGTTTGTTTGTTTGTTTTTTGGAGGGGAACCTGGGAAAGGGAAAATTTACATGTAAATAAAGAAATTATCTAAAAAAAAAAAAGCAAAACCATAAGTTCATAAAAAAAAAAAAAAAAAAAAAGAAGAGACCAGGGCCATTGAGGTGAAGTGTTTCCTCGGGACCAGTACATAGAAGCTGCGCTCCAGAAGTGCTCAAGGTTGTAGCTCATGTTGGCAGCCAAACCTGGTAGAGTCAGAGTCACCCAGGTGGTATTGGCTTTGAAGGCATGAAGAAGTCATGGAGAACAACTGAAGCGTGGCACTGTGAGAGGCCAGGGAAAGCCACGGGTGAAGGTGCAGCCGAGATGCAACAAGGGACTCCAGCCTTTTAGAAGAAGATTGCAGTAATATGGCAAGGCCACCAAGAACATCAATAGCAGTGGAGTGGGGGCAGCTGGAGCTTAGAAGAAAAGCCGTGTGTGCTGCAGAGGGCAGAGCCCTCCTCACCAGACGACTTCAGGACGCCAGGGGAATCACTCCATTTCAGTGGCAGCAAAATGAACAGTTACGGTCAAAATAAGAGAGAATGTTCCTGTATAACCTGAGCTGTTTTTAACATGAAATATAATCTCTTGATTGAAAAATAAAAAGACCTAGGAAAGCTAGGAGTCTTAAAAGCAGAGCTATTGATCTGAGTTATCTCGAGAACAACATGAACATTGACGATACACCATTTGCTGTGTTTTAGGTCTAAGGGAATAGAAAGTAGAAGAAACATCAGTGCCTAGTGCTTTGAGTGACAGGCAAAGGTGGTGGCTTGTACTATGGCCTGCTTAATGTTGTGGCAGGCCAGCTCCTTGTTTTTTGTTTGTTTTTCATTCATTTCTTAAATTGCTTATTAAACATCTACTGTGGATTTGCCTAGAATTATAGAGATTAAACAGAGCTTATCTGTTTTCATCCTCAGAAGTTCAAAGTCCTGGATGAGATGGATACACGAGCTAACAAGTCAGAAGGTGGAGTTGATGTCTCGAGGAAATCTTCTCAGACAAGGAGGAGCCCGAAGCAGGGATGAGCCACACCTGTCTGGGTTACTGTGTGGACTCAGAGAGGAAACACAAATGTTAGAGAAAATATTGAAAGCATGTCCAGCAGCAAAGAAAAGGCGTTTTATTTAGAAGTGCTAGCATGTTCAAGTTTTCATGGCCCCTAAAAGTTGTTCTGGGTTTTGTAATGGGAGCCTTACCATGCAGCTCTGGCTAGTCTGGAGCAATCTATGTAGACAAAGCTGGCCTTGAACTCAAAGAGATACAGTTGCCTCTTCTTGATGAATGCTTTATATATTTTTTTAACAGAAAGATTTATTTTATTTTTTTTGTAAGTACACTGTAGCTGTACAGATGGTTGTGAACCTTCATGTAGGTGTTGGGAATTGAATTTTTAGGACCTCTGGTTGCCAGGCCAAAAGTTTATTTATTGTTATACATAAGTACACTGTAGTTGACTTCAGACACACCAGAAGAGGGTGTCAGATCTCTTTATGAATGTTTGTGAGTCACCATGTGGGTTGGCTGGGACTTGAACTCTGGACTTTTGGAAGAGCAGTCAGTGCACTTACCCGCTGAGCCATCTTGCCAGCCGATTGTAAGTGCTTTAAAAGTAAGCAGCTGCTCCTACCGTAGCCACGTGAGTGCCTGGGTTACAGGTGTGTTCCACCACATACATCTTTGCTCATAGTGTTTCAGGGAAACGGTGAGGCAGCTGCCGTAGCCAAACCTGGTGGATGTGATTTTTAAGGTTGCAACACAAACATTAAGCGCTATTCTGAAAACAGCCATGAGTTTTCTTTACCATTTCTTTTGGTTTTTCAAGACAGGGTTTCTCTGGGTAGCCCTGGCAGTCCTGGAACTCACCCTGTAGACCAGGCTGGCCTCGAACTCAGAAATCCGCCTGCCTCTGCCTCCCAAGTGCTGGGATTAAAGGCGTGCGCCACCACCGCCCCCTTTACCATTTCTAATCGAGGGACCTTTCCTTGATACCAAATAAGATTTATATGAACATTTTGAGTTTTAATTGATAGGAGTCTTTTCTCAATGTATGAAGAAAATAAAGTATAGTGTACTGGCTGTGGTTAAATCCAACCTTATGTATGGTGTTTCTCATAGAAATCCTTTTCTTCCCTCCCTCCCGCCTTCCTGCCTTTATTTCCATACTCCTACGGCAGTCAGAAAACAACTTGTGGGAGTTGGTTTGCATCTCCTGCCTTATTTTTGAGTCAAGGTCTCTCATGTATTTCTGCCTCTGCACCACACACTAGCTGGCCTAAAAGCTTCTTAGCCACCCCCAGTGTAGGCACGCTGGAGTTAAAGGTTTGTGCTATCACATCCAGCTCACGGAGGACCTAACTCAGGTGGCCAGGCCTATGAGAGAGAGAACTTTACCTCCTAACCCTAAAAGCCAATCTCAGGATTGGGCTTGACAGTCTTACTGAAAACTGAAACCCAAGCCAAACTCTCCACAGCCCTTTATGGTGCACGCTAGGGTTTGCGCCCCATCGTGCTCCCTGTTGATCTATATACACCTGTTCTTTGCTCCTAGGAGAGGAGATAACCCACAAGCCCTTTGCAGTTAAAGACGCAGTCTTTATTTGCTGGGTGTTTTCAAGCAGCGTGGCAAATTATTTATAAATGCGATTACAAAATCCCTCCCCTCTACGGCCCCCACACTCTTGCAGTGTGATGCTGCTTTCTGTTTGGTTAATGGGGACTCTTTCTTCTCCCTCCTTTGGACGTGTACAGTGTGGAGAATGAAGGGCAGCACTGAGCATCCTAAGCTGTGACTCAAAATCCAATCCTTACAGATGCTGCTGACAAATGTGGATGCTTGCTTGGCTGCTAGGAGGCGGGGGGAGGGGGGGATGGCCTCACAGACAGCTCCAATGTCAGAAGAGGTCCCTGTGCTGCATGCATGTGCTATAGGCGAACACGTACCTTGGGTGTGCGTCCCCAGGTCAGGCAAGCAAAAGAATTTGGTACCTACAATGGTTATTCATTTTTAATGAATAAATACATTTATTTTGAGACAGGGTTTCTGCGTTGCTGTAGCTGTGCTGGAACTCACTTTGTAGACCAGGCTGGTCTCGAACTCCAGAGATCCGTCTGGCTACCACTGCCCAACAATGGTTGTTACTTTTAAAAGACAGTAAGTTTTGAGCTCTTTGTTAAGTGCTGATACTCAGACTTTCAAGGGCCTTTCTGTGTGCGAACTCCAATCTTATTCTGAAATCAGACTAGAATCAGGAACCTTCTCAGCACTTGGCTAGAGCCCAGCCCGGCTTCAGGGACAGCAGCTGCTCCTCTCCTATCCCTTTCAAGTTCATTATTTGCATCTGGAGTGAAAGGAGCTCTGTTCTGGTTCAGAAGGGTCCTACAGCTCTCTAGAGCAGATGAGGCATTGGACAAGCACCCATTGAGACCCCCAGGACCTAGGACACCACCCAGTGCCACTCCCTTCTTTTCCATTCAGACCAGAGAGGTAAACGTCTGTGTGATTTCAAAACCTGTTTCTCCTTGTGCTTCTGGCTTGCCTGTTTATCCCTGCTGCCTTCTGGAAGGAAGCGCTATGGCTCTTTGGTCTTGTTTACTTTCCCTGAAGTATGCTTCTGTTTACGACTGTATACACATTCATTCTCCAGCCTCCAGACACGGCTTCTCTATATTTCAGCTCAAAACTCTTGGACTCCAGGCTCTGTAAGTCAGGGACCTGCCTGTGTCACAGTAGGTCTGCCCAATACCTCACAGTGTTCAATTCTTACTTGGGCAGCAAATAAGTGGAGAAATGAATGGTTTACTCTTCTGAATGAGAGAAAATGCATCTTAGGAAAAATTAGTTAAATATATTAAATTTAGACTTGTCCTTACATATAATCCCTAGGAATCGGTTCCAAATATCAACAATGAGAAACAAAACAAGACTCATCATCAACCTAAGACCAGAATTTAGAATTTGTAAAAGAATTTGTAAAAGAACTAAATGTCTGTTACATTTATTTATTCCTGTGTTGTAGCTGCCAGCAGCCACACGTACGAATGGGTTTTCTGGAATGGGGGTCAAGGCCCAAATAATTTGGGGTACGGGAAATGCGGGAAGGGTTTGAAAAAATTAGACCAACACATGGTGTGCTTTCAGTCCGCCAGCATTCATTGAATTCTCTTTGTTACAAGCAAACAGGTAGATAAAGCAAAACCCCTCCCCCAAGTGTGTCAGCAACTTGACTCAATCAGCAACTTCATCTTCAGTCTCTGGAGGCGGGACTTCCGGTGTAATTGGAACTTGGAGAGAGGCATGAAAATTAGCAGGAGGTGGGCAGAGAGGCGTGGTTATCTGTGGCAAGGCGGGGTCTAATAGAATCAGCCCTCAGCTGTAGGAGGGTCACACTGTGTGCTCATGTGTGCTTGTGCACGTGGGGGTCAGATGTCAGCTTGTGGGGGTTGTTTTTTTCCTTCCACCATGTGGGGCCCAGGAAACAAACTCAGGTTATCAGGTTTGGCAGTTCACGTTTATCCAATGAGCCATCTTGACAGCACTAGACAATGTTTATAAATTCTAATTACCAATGGATCTTTGTAAGTCCACATAGTTTTTAAGTTCTGCCAACTGAGCTGGCAGGCATTATTCAAGTAGATCGAATTGGGTGGGTGAGGAGGTTTATATGTGATTAAAATACAAGTGCTTACAGTTCCCCAAACCTAAAATTGAGGAGTTGCTAACCTATTTGCAGACTGCGGCAGGCATTCTCAGAAATCTGAAGGAGAAAGGGTAAGAAAGATTAGTTTAGATCTTGCTCATGAAACCAAAGCATGAATAAGTCTAAAAACATTCTGATGTGCCTTCAAAGGGTGTCTTAAAAAGTCCAACTCTGCCTTTCTCGAACACTACCCAGCTGTCTTGCAGCTGATCTTGGTTGGGGGTTGTCCCGCACCTAAGGCAGGAAGATGGTGGCCGGAAAAAAAGATGGAAAAAGTCTCTGGAGTCGATCAACTCTAGGCTCCAGCTTGTTATGAAAAGTGAAAAGTATGTGCTGGGGTACAAACAGACTCTGAAGATGATCAGACAAGGCAAAGTGAAGTTGGTTATCCTCGCCAACGACTGCCCAGCTTTGAGGAAATCTGAAATAGAGTACTATGCCATGTGGGCTAAAACTGGTGTCTATCACTACAGTGGCAATAATACTGAATTGGGTACAGCATGTGAAAAATACTACAGAGTATGTACATTGGCTATCATTGACCCAGGCGATTCTGACATCATTAGAAGCATGCCAGAACAGACTGGTGAGAAGTAAACAAGAACATTTTTAATAAAACTTTGTCAGAGCTCCTTTTGAAAAAAAAAAAAAAAAAAAAAAAAAAAAAAAAGGTCCAACCCCTCTGGCTGGAGAGATGGCTCAGCGGTTAACAGCACTGACTGCTCTTCCGAGGGTGCTGAGTTCAAATCCCAGCAACCACGTGGTGGCTCACAACCATCCGTAACAAGATCTGACACCCTCTCCTGTAGTGTCTGAAGACAGCTATAGTGTACTTATAATAAATAAATAAATCTTTAAAAAAAAAAAGTCCAACCCCAGAGAGGGGGGACCTAGGGAAACCCATGGAAGAAAGGGTGACTCGGAATGAAATGAGGCTTTGGGACAGAACAAAAGCAGTTCTTAAGTTGAACAGGTTTTAAATTGAGCCACTAAGAGTTATGATAACTCTGTAGCATTGAATGTCGCTAAGGCTTTCTCCTGGAGTGTATTTCAGTGCCTAAATTAAGCAATTAAGAGTATTTACCCACAACCCCTATTCTCAAATTAGTCCTCTTATCTAAGAGGGTCCTCTTAGATACAGGTCTATTAAGCCTTGACTGTGGTGGGTTTAGGAAGAGTGTAGGGGGGAGACCAGAGAGTGTCAGAGCTTATTCCCTGTTGCAAACCCTTGTAGAGGAGCAGTTTCCATAAGCCTATGGAAACGAGCCACAGGTTTACGGAAAACCAGACCATTATATCAAGGTAGCAAAGGGTGAAGGGCTGTGGGCTGCTATGGTCAAGGGACTACTTTAGATCGTGTTACGGAGTGGCACATAGGACAATTCTTCCTCTTTGAAATGAAGAATTCCTTACTTTTTTCTGTTATCCATCCTGAGGTTGAGTGCCCTGTTCTGTTGTTGTTTGTTTTCCTTCCCCTAAGGAGGAATATGGGGTGATGTGTGGAAGTGCAGCCTGGCATTGGCTCACACGAAGTCTGTCCTGCCTGTGAGTTCATGCTCCTGAAGTTTCCTTTATCTATAGACCTTCTCTCTGAATGGTGGTACGTAGTGAGGCTTTGTGCACACACACAGGTGGGGTGGAAGGGGAAAGACACTGTGGAAGCTGAGCATTGCAAATAAACCAATTACATAACTGCCAGATACAGCAGTGAGCTATAGAAAATGTAAAAAACAAAACAAAATAAAACAAAGGAAAAAAAAAACCCCAAAACCAACCAACCAACAACCCCCCCCAAAAAAAAACAAACACACAAACAAACAAAACAAACCATACTGGCATTGAACCAACTTAACTGGCTAGGTCTAGGGAAAGGAGGCTAGTGGCACTCCAACTGCAGGATCCTCATGGAGATTGGAACCAACTGAACTGAAATCTTGTCTGTAAACTAGCTGTTGGCTTAGTATGTAAATTAGGGCCAGGAAGCTTCAACGCAGAGACTTCATTTACTGCTATTTCAAAGTCCTGTCAAAAATAACGGTAACATTGTCTTTTAGTTTTTTAATTTGATGCCAGTTCTTGCCTTTTAAAATATTTTTAGTCAGTCCACGGCTAGAGGTCTAATGAATGTCTAAATTTGGTAAGTTTCTCCTTTGTGTCTAGTCTTTTATTTTAAATTCAGGCAAAGAAAATTCAGTTTTTAAACACATGTATTAAATTTCTCAAGTACTATTTATTTGAATTGTTTGAAGTGAGCTAAGAACAAATGCATGAATTGGTACAGTACCAGGAACTATAAAAGCAGATGGTTTAGAAAGCTAACTTTCTGGGCCACAACTCGAACAACTGATAAGAACGTAAGGATTGATTTAGATTACCCAGAGTTTCTTCTCCAAGCTAAATCTTCTGCTTCATCACCAACACTGGCCTCAATAAGATGGCAAATGGAAATTAGACTGACTTTTACAAATGACAAGAGCACCTTTATGTTATGTCTGAGGATATTAGACAGTAGTATTTTAAGATGTTTACAATTAAGGTGTTCTTCTGGAGATCACAGCCCACGGCATTGCATATACTGGGTAGCATCCCACCACTGAGCTACCACTCTATCGATCCTCCAACCTTGGTGGATTTTTAATGTTTTTGTGTTGGGGGACAGGGGTTTTCTAAGTAGCCCAGGCTGCCTTGAATGGGAATTGTCCGTTGGCCAGCTTTCAGACGGCACCTTGCCTGGCCACAGCAGTGGGGATCATACGAAGAGCTTTGAGATATTAAGTTTTTGAGATATATTATTTGAAAATATTAAGGATGCTTGACACTCCCACCACCCACCTTGCTTTTTATTGAGAGACACAGAAAACTTTTTTTGACACTTCGAACTACTCAGGTCAGGGAAGAACATGGGCGTGGCCTGTGCATCTCAGAGAGGAAAAGCCCTGCTCAGCTCCAGCTACATTTTGCTGTGTAAGAAGATAGGTTTAGGGTTTGTGTGTTGGCCAAGATTTAGGAGCATGGAGGTCTGAGTTCAGATTTCTAGCATTCTTATGAGATCTGGTCTTGTTAAATGTTTGGTTTTATTGAAATATTCTATTACTCATCCAAAGCTACATTGTAGGGAATGCTATTGGCAAACAACTGGTTTGGTGATTCCATTAAGAGGACCTAGAACTGTGAATTTGTCCTTCACAAAAGCAAGCCCCAGTACCTTTAGCCTTGTCCCTCATGAAGTGGGAATTTGACCCACTTGGACGATTCCTGAATGGTCTGGGCTAAGGTACCAGAGAACTTACTTTAGAAGTTGATACCCTGACTTTGCCAGGAAGGATTAAAAGAGAGCCAAATGTGGAAACACCTGCTCATTAGAAAATGTGTCACAGAGCAGAGGGGAGCAACTGCCAAGCGAGCTGTAAAGATCACAGCTGTAAATGGATGCAGGGGAGGAGGTGCTGGTGGGCGAGGCCAGCCTTGCCTGGACTGTGAGAACATTCATTTTTTTTTAAAAAGGTTTATTTATTTAGTATATGTAAGTACACTGTAGCTGTCTTCAGATGCACCGGAAGAGAGGAGGGCATCAAATCTCATTACAGATGGTTGTGAACCACCATGTGATTGCTGGGAATTGAACTCAGGACCTTCGGAAGAGCAATCGTTGCTCTTAACCACTGAGCCATCTCTCTAGCCCGAGAACATTGATTTTTATCTCTTCCACATCTGTTTTTTTTTTTTTTTTTTTTGAGCCTCTACCTCTGTGTTAGTCAGGTATTGTCAGAGCCTCTCAGGAGATAGCTAAATCAGGCTGGCTTGTCCTTCCTTCAGTCTCTGCTCCATAGTTAGGCTCTGCAACTCCTCCATGGGTATTTTGTTCCCCCTTTTAAGAAGGAATTAAATGTCCACATTTTGGTCTTCCTTCTTCTTGAGTTTCTTGTCTGCCACATCTGTTAAGACAAGGGTCTGGAGTCAATGACGTCTAATCCTCTTTGGTGGTGACACTTCTCTCTCTGTTCTGTGATTCCATGAGGTGAACTGTGAAGACGGTTTCAAGCACGGCAGATGTAAACCAGGAGAAACGATTGCTGTGGAATCTGACCCTCTCTAAATGAATGACACCGCTTCCCCAACATCACCAATCACTGCGTCACTGTGCACAGGGTGTCTGCTGATGAGAAGAGATTCTTTGGCTCCTGCCCAAGTAAATGCAGGGGATGATGGAAGTTGGTGTTCAGGCATCCACTGTACTGAGATTCTACTTATCAGCACTTTAATTTATCTGGATCCTGACCTCTTGAGAAAGTAAAGAGGTTCAAACTCTATTTCTTTCCTAGAAGTGGTTCTGCCTTAACTAGCTGAAATCTAATTCCATGGAAGTTTAGTAATGAAGAGTTGGTTGATATAAAACATGGCTTCAAAAAAAAAAAAAAAACCCAACAAAACAAAACAAAAAAATGATCAGTCAGCTTGTATAGTTTCCTCATGTTAAAACAAAAAATTGTTCAAAGTTACAGTGTCACTGAAGGAAAATTATATGTATATTAAAATTTCAGAGATTGTGTCTAAATTCTGCAATTTACAGTTGGGATTAACCTTTAAGTTACTGTCAATGGATGACCTACCTAAATACTACCCTTCCTGAAGGGTTAGAAATTTTTGCCTGGGAGAGGCTCCTAACCAAAGGTTTGACTTGCTTTGTCACCTGACAGGAAGGCTGTGAACTAGGGGTCACCATGCCAGGAGAATTTCCAGTAAAGACGCCAACAGGATAAAGATCTCCACCCAAATTTATGAGCTTGGGAAAGCAGCCCCGCAGGAGAAAATCCCTCCACCCCAAAGCTCTGCTTTCCACCCTGCTAAACTTCAAGCCCCAGCCCATGATCTCTACCTTCACTTGTCTTGATTACAGAACAGTTCTGCCCCGGTGAGGAGGTCCCACTCTGCTTCCTCTTATTTTCACAGCCCTTCCATTAATCCTGATCTCTGGGTCCCTCTTCAAGGTGGGAGGTCTCAACTCTGTGGTTGGTGAAGTTGAATTTCTGCCCAGCTGAATTCCAGGCACACATTGCCATCCTTTTCAGAGCACAGACTCCGCCTGTGAGGCGCATGCTCCGCCAGTCTGGTTCTGGGCCGGTAGCTTTTCAATCACTTGCTTTTTTTTCCTTGCAAGGTTTGTAGTTGCTTCTGCCTGCTTGCTTTATCTAGCGCGTCTGTTCAGGTGTCCTCTCTCTTGAGTATGACTGTGCCACTGGTGCTGTCTGTTTCTGAGACCTTTTCCACTTGAACTTTTAATTTTTTCAATGAGTACTGTCTCTCTCTCTCTTTTTTTTTTTTTTTGAATTTGTCCTGATTAAAAAGGCAGACTGAGTTATTCATTCATAAATTTAAGTCAAAATGATTCTCCTTGGCTTCTCTCCTACCATATCCAGTTACCATTTTCCCCCTTCATAAAATGGACAGTACCTGGTTAGCTTTCCCTCCTTGCTTCCATTTTAGACAAAGGCAGGTCCAGGCCTGGCTACCCCTCTGCTCATGCCTGGGGAAATCTGGCTTTCTGTGGAGAGCTTGAGAGGCTGAGAGGAATCTACCAGGAGTTCTGAATGTCCTGCTTCCAGAGCCTTGTTCACAGGTGTGAAGCTTTGGGGAGAGGTTTTGTTTGTTTGTTTTGTTTTTTCCTGTTGTATAGATTGGTTCAGTCTTTTGGCACTGTTTAATGCCTTCCTTTTCAAAAGTTCATATAAATACACACACACACACACACACACACACACACACACACACACACACACACACACACACACACAGAGCCAATGGCTCTTGACAAGGGTAGATATAATTGAAGGACCTAGGTAGCCAAGGAAAGCAAACATGAGCTCTTTGGGCCCGTAGCTTCTTGTTTCCTGAAGACTGGCAAGAGAATGGCAAGAAGGCACGGGGATGGGAGTGGGGTTGGGATGAGGTGTCGGAAAAACTCTGCTAATTAAAGTCTGGCGTTTGCTTTTGGCTCATAATAGAAGACTCCTTTCAGTAGTACGGCTTCTCCTTCTTTCATCTTGTCTGGGGAATTCAAAACCTTCTACCTGCAGAATGTCGTGTAGCCTTGGTTAGACTACAGGAACAACTTCTTTTCTTTTGATTAGAACCCGTTCAGCTAGCACCTGAGATTCCTGCCATGCTTCCCCATGCCAATGAGGCAGTTTGGTACCTAAGTCTTCAGCCAAAGACCTTTGCCCATTCTAGGTGTTTCTACCCCCAGGCCCCCAAGTCATGTAAGCCTTGAATCGCCCCAGGTAAAGTTGATCTGACTCTCTGAAGATGGTCCTGGTGTGGCCATGCACCCTATGCACTCACAGGGCTCTCCCATCCCCCACCCCCATCATCTCTGCTCCCATTGTCCTCTGGGATCATATCAATTGAAAGGAATGGGATGGAGGGATAGAGGGGTGGCTCTGGAAGTTTCTAAACTGAGCCAACGAGAGAAAGGGGTCCTTCCTATGGAATACCCAAGTTAGCATCCTCTTAGTGCACTTCCAGACTTAGGGCTCCTGCATCTCTAAGTGGTAACATTGTTACTTTTGCTGTGGTTTGGCTTTTCTCTTTCCCAGAAGTTGAATTATTTTTCCATGCCAAGGAACAAGCGCTGCAAAACCCTAGATAACTACCAATACCTTCCTTGTTCTAGAGTTAATATCACAGTGAGAAATCCCTCTGCACACTTAGAGATTAATATAGAAAAATGTCTTTAATATATCTCATAAAAGGCTTTGGCTAATACCCGAAGAGGAGCCTACCCTAAATAGAAGATTGTTCTAACTTATGTAGACCTGAGTCTTATGCATTCCCCATACCTTGTCATCCTTAAATCTCTTTCAGGTGCTGTTACACTTTGAACAATTTAAACAGAGACAGGAGAATGCAAGTTTAGTCACTTGGGCAAATGAGCGATGTACACAAACAAAGGTATCGTCAGAATTATTTCTTAAGTGTACCAGTGTTGTTCTTTTTCAATAGTTGATACCCATAGCCATCTTCCTCCCCACCCCCAGTAGAATTGTTTTTCCTGATAAGAGCTCAGGGACTAAATGTCAGACCACAACGTAGTGGTGGCTATGACCCAGCGCTGCCCCCTAAAGGGTCCCTTAGAGGCATGTACTTTGATGTGGAGAAGGACCTAATTAATGGCTGGTTGCATTCAGGCTTATCTCTCTTTGTTACGGAAATGTAGTCCAATTTGGGGGTGAGGGTGGTCAATTTTAGTGAGCAAACATTATCAGAAATTTTCGCAGTAACTCCAATGCACTCTGGAGGCAGGGGCAGGTAGATTTCTGAGTTTGAGGCCAGCCTGGTCTACAGAGTGAGTTCCAGGATAGCCAGGGCTACACAGAGAAACCCTGTCTTGAAAAGCAAACAAACAAACACACCAAAACAAACAAACCCCCCCCCCCCCCAAAAACAAAAAAAGATTGTTCATTCCTACAGTAGCTAATGAGTCAATATGCACGGCACTTTGGAAGTTATCCATGAATATGTGCTTAAATTAAGTGATTAAAAATTGAGTTACCCCAAACACAGGCTGCTAGCTGAGGTCAAACAAACCGACCCTCCTCTCCTTTCAGTCCCCCCTGCTATAAGTGAAGGACCCTCTCTGGTCTGCTTAGTATCATGCTTTCTGCTTCCAAAGGGGGATTTTGCTGTTTAAAATGCTCTCTAAGCACCGTTCTGAAATACTGCATAGTGCTTTACTTAGAAGAAGCCCGCGATGTGTCTTACCAAGAAAATGTGTATTCATCCAGCTTCGGGCAAGACTTTGATGGCACTGGATGAGTTCAATGTCTATGAGTCATTGCTATAGATTAAATAGGGTGTTTTCACCCAGCAGCATGGGTGACGGAAGGCTCCCGTTGGCCTGTTAAGGGCAGCACCATGTCCAGAGGCTCCTAGGAACTTACTTTGTGTTCAGAGAGCAATGACTCAGTCTTCACCAACAGTACTCGAGATACTTTCAAGACTGTGGAAGGATTTGCAGTTCTCTGAACATTCCCAGTGCCAGCTTGGGTGTGTGCCCGAGGGTGAGCTGCTTGGCACATTTTGCCCAACTCTGCTATCCAACAGTTGCTTTTCATCTTTGAAGTCAAAATCCATCGATTAATTTGTTCCTTCGAGCAGGGTGTGCTTCATCCGGAGCTCATGATGGCACGTAGTCACATAGTTTCACTTGGCATTTGGGCATAATTCGGAGAGGACACCAAATCTCGGCAGGGCAGGATGTGTTGGTGAGGAAGGGAGGGGCAGCCCCTCCCATGCTCCTTTGAAGAGCAAGTCTGGCGAGGAAGAGGAGAGGGACAACTAGACAAGGTACTCTGTTTCCTGTCTTCCTCTTTTTTTTTAAATTTTTTAAAATTGTTGGATAAAAGTTCACATTTTCTTCTGTCACTTTTGGAAATGACTGTTTTTTTTTTGTGGCTTAAATGTTTGAGTACAAATTACATTACTTCCCCTCTCTCTACATATATATGTAAATATATGTATAAAAATGTATATAATGCAACCATGAGATCAGACTGATAAGTAATTTAAAAATAATTTTATCAGTTACAAATCCTTTGTCGCTTGCTTTCCTCAAGCGTTAGTAATGTCTTGATCCTAACTGAAGTACCCAGGATGAGGGCTTAAAACTTTCCCCAAAGAATCACGAATTGAATCACACAAATGCCATCTGATTTAGGGCAGTTTGAGTCTGTGTCTGCTGCTTCCTTAGCAGGACTGCTAAGAGACTGCCACAGTCCAGTCCAGCAGGCAGACATTAACCAGCCTTGAGATCTTCGGCAGCAACATCAGGAATCACGCGTCCAGGCTCATATTCTCTCTCTTAAGTTTGCCTTCTAGCTTGTAAAAACTAGGTTAGCCCCTGTGGTGCCTCAATAGCCGAAGCAGTCCACCTGAAACGCTTACTCTTTTTACTAGACACTATCGCCCTCTGCTGGTTTCTTGATGTATTTGCACGGTGAGCTGAATTTAAGCCACTGCCGACCTTCCTCCATCCCTGTGCAATACTTGGCGTATAGGCGTGCTACAGCGCATGTGTGGATTTCCGGGGACAACTTTAGGAAGTTGATCATCTGCTGCCTTTTAGGCCGTGGGGCTTGAATTCAGGTTGTCAGGCTTAGCGGCTACTATCCTTACCTGCTGAGCTATCTTGCTGGCCCTGATATTTTAGAAGATTTTTAATTTATTTTTTTGACAAGTTCGTAAATGTTTTTCTTTTTTCTTTTCTTCTTTTTTTTTCTTTTTGGTTTTTCGAGATAGGGTTTCTCTATATAGCCCTGGCTATCCTGGAATTCACTCTGTAGACCAGGCTGGCCTCGAACTCAGAAATCCGCCTGCCTCTGCCTCCCAAGTGCTGGGATTAAAGGCTTGCGCCACCACTGCCCGGCTGGTAAATGTATTCAATATCCACCTCATCCACCTCAGATCCCTGCTTCCAACTCTCCCTGGCCCCCAACACACCCTTCCACCTTCATATCTTCTTCTTTAGAGATACTTATTGCTAGTGTATGTGATGAGTGTGTGGACTCAGGTACTACAGTGCCCTCGCCCCAGCCCTGCCCAGTACTCCTGCCTCTCGCCCCACCCTCAGCCCCGTCCTGAGCCCCTGTGGAGAGCATAAGACAAATTTATGGAGTTAATTCTCTCCTTCACATGTACATAGGTCTGGGGTTTTTGTGGTAAGTGCCGTTATCCACTAAGCCAGTTCACTAGCTTCTCCTCCTCTTTCTTCTTCTCCTCTTTGATCTCTTCTCCCCCCCCCCCCCCCACTCCCTCCACTTCAACTCAGTGAATACTGTCTACACGGCCATCCACCGCAGCATATGCTGGTGGCCATACCCTTGAAGAAAAATTTCCCTCTCTACCCAGCAGCCATCAATTGTGAATTGATGGCTATTCTTAGCAGTTCCTCGCTAAGAGCACTTCTCTCCTCTAGCTGGAATGTTGATCCATGATCCTGAGTAGGTGTTGTGCCGCTGCCCTCATCTGGGAGAGCAAGACAAAGAAAACCCTGGCCGAGTGTCAGGAACTGTGGTGGGTGGGGGAGCGACCCCTCCAGGAGGACATACTGAGAGCTAGCTCTCCTTATTGGAGGTCCCAGTCATACTGGGAACCTAGAGCGAGATTGGGCCAGTCCTGCAAGAATCACTGTACTAAGGAGAGGAGGAGAAAGGCTCTTCTTTAGCAATTAGCCACCTATATCACGTTCTTTTTTTTTCTCTTCAAAATTTAAATTCATTCATTCATTCATGATTCATTTTACATGCCAATATCAGCCCCCTCTCCTCTCAGTACCCTTTCATGCAGATCCCCCCATTTCACCCTCCTTTCCTTTGCAAAGGGGGAGCCTCTCTTTGGGTGTTAACACCCCACATTACACCCCCCCCCCCATACACATCAAGTCCCTGCGGGACTAACTAGGCGCATCCTTTCTGACTGAGGCCAAAGCAGTCCATTTAGGAGAATGGGATCCATAGGCAGGCAGGCAACAGACAGCCCCTGCTCCAGTTGTTGGGAGACCCACATGAAGACCAAGCTGCTCATATGCTATGTATCTGCACAGGTCCAGCCCGCGCTTGCTCTTTGGTTGGTGATTCAGGCTCTGGGAACTTCCAAGAATACAGATTAATGACTCTATTGGTCTTCCTGTGGAGGCCCTGGTTTCTTCCAGTCTCTTAGTCCTTCTCCCAACTCTCCCAAAAGACTCTCTGAGCTCCATCTGACGTTTGGCTGTTGGTCTCTGCATTGCTTTCCATTGGCTGCTGAGTGGAGCCTCTCAGAGGACAGTAATGCTAGGCTCCTGTCTGCAAGCATAACTGAGTATCATTAATAGTGTCAGGGATTGGTTCTTGCCTGTGGGATGGGTCTCAATTTGGGGTAGTCATTGGTTGGCCATACCTTCCATCTCTGCTCTATCTTTGTCCCTGTACTTTTTGTAGGCAGGACACATTTTGTGTCAAAAGGTTTTGTGGTTGGGTTGCTGTCTTTATCCATCTATTGGGAGTCCTGTCTAGCTAGAGAAAGTGCTCACTTCAGGATCCATATCACCCACTGCAAGGAGTTTCAGCTAGAGTTGCCCCCCCTATACCCCCTAGGGCCTCCACCCATCCCAGGTCTCTGGCATGTCTTGGAATCCATTATTTCTCCCCCCTCCCCACAGGGCCCCATTCCCCTTCTCTCTCCCCTGCTGTCTCTACATCTGATCCCTACCCTTTGCCCTGCTCTCCTCTCCATCCCATTTCCCACCAAGTTCCCTCCTTCCATCGGCCTCTGATATCTATTTTGCTCCCCCTTCTGAGAAAGATTCATCCATTCTCCCTTGAGCTCTCCTTGTTATATGGTTCTGTTGATTATAGAGTGGTTATCCTGTACTTTATGGCTAATATCCACTTATAAATGAGCACATACCATGCACATCCTTTTGGGTCTGGGTTACCTCCCTAGGATGATATTTTCTAGTTCTATCCATTTGCCTGGGGAAATTCATGATGTCCTCATTTTTAATGGCTGAGTAGTATTCCATTGTGTAAATGTACCACATTTTCTTTATCTATTCTACAGTTGAGGGACATCTAGGATGCTTTCAGTTTCTGGCTGTTATGAACATCATTGAGCAAGTGTCCTTATGGGATTGTGGAACATCTTTTGAGTATATGCCCAGGGGTGGTAGAGCTGGGTCTTGAGGCAGAACTATCCCCAATTTTTTTTTGAGAAAGTGTCAAATTGATTACTAGAGTGGTTGTACCAGTTTGCACTCCCACCAGCAATGGAGGAGCGCTCCTCTTTCTCCACATCCATGCCAGCATGAGCTGTCCCTTGAGTTTTTGACCTTAGCCATACTGGGTAGTGTAAGATGAAATCTCAGAGTCATTTTGATTTGCTTTCCCCTGATGACTGAGGACAGGAGAAAGAAAGTGGGTAGGGTAGGAAAAGTAACCCGTGTCCCTCCAGAGCTCTGGTACTCTGGTGGGGCGGACGTAGGAGGCTGCCCCTGCTCTCCACACCGCCCTGGTAGGTGTCTGGCTGTTGTGACCCATATCCCAGTCTGTGGGGGTTTGGAGAAGACACAGCCCCGGGTGGTCCCTGGGCCTCACGGAGGCCAAGGATGACAGGTTCTAGCTCCTGGGCACCACAGGGTATCGCTGGACACCGTGGAAGAGCTGAGAACGAATTGGGGGCCCCAGAGCAGCTCAGTCTGCCCCAGGGCCGAAGGGAGAAAGGGGGAGGGCAGGGGAAGCGGCTACCCCGGTGGTTTGGGTGTGAGCGGGCATGGGGCGAGAGTCCTTGGTCCGGTCTTGTGGCTGGACTGGGAGACTTTCCTGTAGAGGGAGGCCTAATCTATTTCCCCGGCTCCGCGAGTCTAGATGAATGGAGATGATCCATGGTCTTAAGGCATTTTATTATAGGAGAGAGGGGGTGAGGGAGAGGGGGCAGGGGGAGGGGGGGAGGGAGAAAGAGGGAGAGAGAAAGAGAAAGAGAAAAGGTAGAAAAGTAGAGACTGGTCATGGCCACGTGGAGAGAGGAGGAAGGGGAGAGAGGGAACAAGAGGTGAGAGTAAAGACAAGAGTAGGAGGTTGAGAAAGAGGAGGGAGAGAGGAGTGGGCAAATAGCCCCTTATATGGTAGGCTGGGCTACCTTTCTGTTCCCATGGGTTGGGCATACCTAGCTGTGGTCAGTTGACTGTGGGGGTAGAATCCAGCCAGAATGCTGGGAGCTGGGGCATTGTCTAGCTACAGGATACTGGACTGAGGGCTCTTGGTGAGAGCCATCTATGTCGGGGCGTGGCTTACTATTCTGTCCTTTGTAGAATACTCTACTGGGTTGCTGGAAGTAAGCCTTGCTTGACCAAGAACACGGACTGCTTTTCACGGTCCAACATGTACCCCATTTTTAAATTTGGTTATTTGGTTTGTTGGTGTTTAACTTCTTGAGTTCTTTATATTTTTTAGATATTAGCCCTCTGTCAGATGTAGGGTTAGTGATGATCTTTTCCCAATCTGTAGGCTGTTGTTTTGTCCTATTAACAGTGTCCTTTGACTTTCAGTTTCATGAAGTCCCATTTATTAATTGTTGACCTTAGTGCCTGAGCCACCACTTTCAAAAAAAACAAAAAAAACAAAACAAAAAAAAAAAACAAAAAACCGTCTGAATTATATGTTTAAGCCACAAAATCAAATCAAACAACGTAGATCCATTTTAAGGACAGGTGAAAAATATTCGTTTACACTTTGCTCTCTCATTCCCCTGAGCCAACCAAGTCAACAATAGCTGCTGTTTATCGTTGGCATGCACAGCTGTGTAGACAGGCAGGGACAGATGGTGTTTCCTGCGTGAAGGAGGGTGACATGTGTGGATGTTTGGGAAGTAACTGCAAACATTGTTCACAGAGGAACACACATTCACATCTTGTTGTTTTTACTGTTGATCTATCTGGGTTTGCTTTTATGAATACTATATACTGTAAACAATACTTAAGAAGTTGTGCTGACTCAGTGCTGCTGCTTGGATATCTGTCAGGCCAACATGAATTTGGATCGTGTTTGCTTTAATTACCACCTAAAAGCCTCTTGAACCTTATTATATCTCCCACTCCTGCTACTGAGCATTTACCTTTCATGCCCAGATTTTTAATATTAAAAATCGCTATAAAGAAACATTTGTACTTATTAGTGTCTTTTGTTTTTATCGCATTAGATTCTCCAAAGAGGGAGTGATTAGCAGAAGAGAATATGTGTGTAGATAATGTTTCCAGTTGCTTTCCAAACACATGACTGTGTGTCTTGCCAGCTACAAGAGAGAATGATACTTTCTCTCACTGATTACACTTGTTTTTCTCATTTGTAGCCTGTAAGGTTTTTTCCTAGGTCTTGGAAAAAGTCTCCTGGGCTCTAGTTTACAGGCTTCAGTCTTTGGAAATGGCTAAACCTGTTTTAAATCATACCTCTGCCCATTTCTAATTTTGTGGTCTTGGGAACATTAATTTCTTTTCTAAGTTTTAGTTTTACCAGCTATACAATTATTGAAATTATTAAATAGAGTAGCTCATGTAAAAATATATAATAGGGGGCTGGAGAGATGGCTTAGCATTTAAGGGCACTGGCTGCTCTTCCCGAGGTCCTGACTTCAATTCCCAGCAACCACATGATGGCTCACAACCATCTATAATGTGATCTGATGGCCTCTTGTGGCATGCAGATGTACATTCAGATAAAGTACACACACACACACACACACACACACACACACACACATTAAATATATAACAAACTCTAATAGCAAAAAGAACACAGGGTAATTATCATTATAGTTAGAAAGGGCTGGGGCTACACAGTCATTGTTCTGCTGTTTCCCTCCCACCGAGTGGTTATCTTTGCTTAAAAACAATGTTTAATTAAGTCACCAGTGCTTTTATATTTAAAAATGTAATTAGCATGTAATAATTGTACGTATTGGTTGGTCTCACTAATTATGAATAATTAGTATCAATAAAAACAAACCCAGAGAGATCAATAGTAAAAACAACAAATGTGAATGTGTGTTCCTCTGTGGACAATGTTTGCAGTTACTTTCCATGCGTAGGTGTGTGCTTAGCTCGTATCCCTCCTCCCCAGTGTTGTTCTTATCCTGTCCCCCATCCCTTCCCCATCTCTGAGGAGTCCTTCTACCACTTTACTACATTTAGTATTTTTTTTTTTTTTTGGACACGAGGTTTTTCTATGAAGCCCTGGCTGGCTGGAGCTCATGTATAGATTAAGCTCACCTTGAACTTACAGAGCTTCTCCTCCCTCTGTCTCCTGAGTGCTGGGATTAAAACCACATGCCTCCATACCCAATCTGCTTTTAGGGCTTTAGAAAATATTTCTAAACTTTATATTTGGAAAAGAAATGTGATAGTTGCCTGTGTTTGGCTTCTTTTGCTGGACCCAATCAACTTTAGTTCCACCCTTTTCCTGAAGAGTGTATGGTTTTGTCCTTTGTAGCTGGAGAATACATCACTGTGTCTAAATACAACATACTTTCTGTCTCTGTTGACCTGTTGATAGAGGGGTAGGAGGATTCTGTAATTGGTTATTGTGACTAGAGATCTGATGATCTGGGGTTGCAGCTCCCTCCTTTCCACTCTCTCCCTGAATCAGGGTCTCACGATATGTAGTTCTTCCTAGTGTGGAACTTGCTGTGTAGACAGGCTGGTCTTGAACTCACATAGATCCTTATGTTTCTACCTCCCAAATGCTGAGATTAAAGGTGTGCACCACCATGCAGTAGGGATCTCTCTTGTAGATCGTTTTTTATTCCCTTCTGGTATTACTCAGGAATGACATAGATGAATCATAGGGTAGTTTTGTTTTTAGTCTTATTAAAAATTCCTATACTGATTTCCATAGTAGATGTACTAATGCACATTTCCACAGTGCTATAAGGATGGGTCCCATTTTCTCCACATCCTCACCAGCCTCACCAGCTGTATTAGTCAGGATTCTCTAGAGTCACAGAACTTATGGTAGTCTCTATGTAGTAAAGGAATTTATTGATGACTTACAGTCTACAGTCCAACTCCCAACAATCAACTCCCAACAATGGTTGGCAGCAGCTGTGAACCGAAGTCCAAGGATCCAGCAGTTGCTCAGGCCCATAAGGCAAGCAGATGAAGCAGAGAGAGCCTTCCTTCTTCCAATGTCCTTATATAGGTCTCCAGCAAAAGGTGTGGCCCAGATTAAAGGTGTACCACCACACCTTTAATCCCAGATGATCTTGCTTGAATTTGTAGATCTTCCAATCTTAATCTTCTGGGATTCATACTCACTATGCCACCACACTTTTAATCCCTGATGATCTTGAACTCATAGATCTTTCTATCTTAATCCTCTGGGATTCATAGCCACTATGCCTCAAGATCTCTATGCCAAGATTCAGGTTGGAAACTTGTATCTCTCAGCCTCCAGATTAGGGCCACAGGTGAGCCTTCTAATTCTGGATTATAGTTCATTTCAGATATAGTCAAGTTGACAACCAGGAATAGCCACTACAATCCACCCCTTGTCAACTTGACACAAATAATATCTCATGTCCACATGAAACAATAACAAAACCATGAATACACCTAACATGATATAACTATTCCTCGTACAATCACAAATGCATTTGTAAATTTGCAATGGGGCAACGTCCCTTGGGAACATTCTTTTAGTGTTTCAACTTAAATACCAATTGATGTTAAAGAAATTGGAAGAAAGAAAAATGTATTCTTAACAAAATAAGACAGAAGCATTCGTATTACTTTATAATCCTTGTTTCTGCAACTGATTACGTGGCCTTAGCTGGTATTTGTAACTACCTTCCTCTACTACCCATTCTGTATTTCCTTCCCCCTCAGCAAGCACTTCAGCAGGTCTTGGCTCTTTTCCTGGAGGATTGACCCATACCTTCATTCCTGATGGGTCTGCATCCTTTGTCATCCTGCTTGGATTAAGGCTGTTGTAATTTCCCATTGACCTTAATCACAGGACATGGAAGTACTAAGAGACACCCTAAAGGATCTCCTGCACTCCAGACATAATCCTGCTTACCTCCATTGTGAAGAGGCAATCCCATTTCTCCATGGTAATCTGGATCTATCACTCCTCCTAATACTGTTATTCCTTTCTTAGCCTGTTGGTTTAAGGGCATTAGAAGCCCAAAATGACCAGAGGGAAGTCTGAGCTTCCAGTTCAATGGAATGTTTGTTGTGGCTCCTGGTAGGAGAACTCCGCCCTTTGGAACCAAAACTAGGCCAGCAGAACCTAGAGTTGTGGGGACAGGAAGCAAAAATTTTCCTAGAGGGTCACTAGGAGTGATAGTGAGTGGAACTATTCCCTTTTCCACCCTTGATTCCTGGACCCATGGATCCTGACTATGGGGGAAACTGTGCCACATATAGGATGCTGATTCAAAGCATATACTGCCTTCTGAAGAACTCTGCCCCAGCCCTCCATGCTGTTGCCACCTAATTGGTGCTGTAGCTGTGTCTCCAAAAGGCCATTCCATCTTTCTATTAGACCAGCAGCTTCAGGATGATGGGGAACATGGTAAGACCAGTGGATTCCATGATCATGGGCCTACTGTTGCACTTCTCTGGCTGTGAAGTGAGTTCCTTGGTCAGAAGTAATACTGTGTGGAATACCATGATGATAGATAAGGCATTCAGTGAGTCCACAGATGGTGGTTTTGGCAGAAGCATTTCGTGCAGGAAAGGCAAGTCCATAACCAGAATAAGTGTCTACTCCAGTAAGAACAAAATGTTGTCCTTTCCATGGAGGAAGTGGTCCAATGTAGTCAATCTGCCACCAGGTTGCTGGCTGGTCACCTCGAGGAATGGTGCCATATCTGGGGCTCAGTGTTGGTTTCTGTTGTTGGCAGATCTCGAATTCAGCAGCAGCTGTAGCCAGGTCAGCCTTGGTGAGTGGAAGTCCATGTTGTTGAGCCCAAGCATAACCTCCATCTCGGCCACCATGACCACTTTGTTCATGTGTCCATTGAACAATGACAAGGATGGCTGGGGAAAGAGGCTGACTGTCCACCAAATGGGTCATCTTATCCACTTGATTATTGAACTCCTTCTCAGACGAAGTCACCTTTTGGTGAGCATTTACATGGTACACAAATATCTTCACATCCTCTGCCCATTTGGAGAGATCTATCCACATACTTCTTCCCCAGATGTCTTTCTCACCAATTTTCCAATCATGATCTTTCCAGGTCCCTGACCATCCAGCCAATCCATTGGCTACAGCCCATGAGTCAGTGAACAATTGTACATCTGGCCATTTCTTTTCCAAACAAACTGTAATACCATGTGTACTGCCCGAATTTCTGCCCACTGTGATGATTTTCCTTCACCTGTATCTTTCAGGGTTGTTCTGGAAAGGGGTTCTAATGCTGCAGCTGTCCACTTCTGGGTGGTGCCTGCATAACGTGAAGAGCCATCAGTAAACCAGGTCCTAGTCATCTCTTCTTGAGTCAGATGATCATAGGGAACACCCCATGAAGCTATAGGGGCATGCTTGGCAGCAGATGGCATTGTAACAGGAATGGAAACCATAGGTATTTGAGAAACTTCTTCATGTAACTTGCTTGTGCCCTCAGGACCTGCTCTGGCCCGATCACATATATATCACTTCCATTTGATGATTGACTGCTGCTGTGCACATCCTACTTTATGACTTGAAGGGTCTGATAGCACCCAGCTCATGATGGGTAGTTCAGGTCGCATAGTAACTTGGTGTCCTATTGTCAAACGTTCAGTTTCCACTAAGGCCCAATAGCAGGCCAAGAGCTGTTTTTCAAAGGGAGAATAGTTGTCTGCAGATGATGGTAGAGCTTTGCTCCAAAATCCTAAGGGTCTCTTCTGTGATACACCTACAGGGGCCTGCCAGAGGCTCCAAACAGCATCTCTGTCTGCCACAGACACCTCAAGTACCATTGGGTCTGCTGGATCATATGGTCCAAGTGGTAGAGCAGCCTACACAATAGCCTGGACCTGTTGAAGAGCCTTCTCCTGTTCCAGGCCCCACACAAAGCTAGCAGCTTTCTGAGTCACTTGGTAAATGGGCCTGAGTAGCACACTCAAGGGAGGAATGTGCTGTCTCCAGAATCCAAATAGACCCACTAAACGTTGTGCTTCTCTCTTGGTGGTGGGAGGGGCCAGGTGCAATAACTTATCTTTCACCTTAGAAGGAATATCTCTGCATGCCCCACACCACTGGACTCCTAAAAATTTCACTGAGGTAGATGGTCCTTGAATTTTGGTTGGATTTATTTCCCATCCTCTGGTACGCATATGTGTTACCAATGAGTCCAAGGTGGTTGCTACTTCCTGCTCACTTGGTCCAATCAGCATAATGTCATCAATATAGTGT
>JADRCD010214252.1:0-41571 GCA_019843815.1 Montemys delectorum | reverse complement strand
GAAGAAGAAGAAGAAGAAGAAGAAGAAGAAGAAGAAGAAGAAGAAGAGAAAAGAGCATCTTTCACTACTTGAGCCTAAAAGCTAAAAGACCACCAGATGTGTGCACATATGAGTCCCAGATGTGTGACTAGTACATATGATCCCCACAGTACAACAAACATCTGCGACTAGACCATCCAGGAATGTGATCAGTATCTGGATCCTAGGAATAAATGGTAAGAGTTGAGGTTTCAACTACCAACCAAGCAGTATTTATTTGTTTGTTTATATGTATAGGTATTTTACCTGCATGTGTGTCTATGTCCATGGAGGCCAAAATAAGTCAACACCAGTAGTCTTTTTTATAAAAAAGAGAGTACCACTTCCAGTCTGGGCTGGTGCCCCTAGTAGACTTGGACACAAACTCCGCAGCCAGTCCTACAACACCCAAAGGAAGCTCCACTTCCAGGCACTCTAACACGCCCAGGATCACAGGATCCCAAGAGCTTGGTCACACTAGGCTCTCAGGGTCCCAGAGACAGCTTGACTCCCAGGAGATCTGTCAGGATCTCAGGATCACAGGATCACAAAGTCAAAGGATCAGAGAGACAGCTTGACTCTGAGGAGTTCAGACACAACCAGGCTAACAGAAAGGAAGAGCTCCACTCAGATATAGCCAGGGCAGGTGGCACTAGAGATAACCAGACGGCGGGAGGTAAGCATAAGAACATAAGCAACAGAAACCAAGCTTACTTAGCATCATCAGAACCCAATTCTCCCACTATAGCAAGTCTTGGATACACCATCCCACTAGAAAAGCAAGATTCAGATATAAAATCACCTCTCATGATGATGATAGAGGACTTCAAGAAGGGCATAAATAACTCCCTTAAAGAAATACAGGAGAACACAGGTAAACAGCTAGAAGCCCTTCAAGAGGAAATACAAAAATCTCTTAAAGAATTATAGGAAAACACAATCAAACAGGCAAAGGAACCAAACAAAACCATCCAGGATCTAAAAGTGGAACTAGAAACAATAAATAAATCACAAAGGGAGACAACCCTGGAGTTAGAAAACCTAGGAAAGAGATCAGGAGTCATACATGCAAGCACCACCAACAGAATACAAGGATAGAAGAGAGAATTTCAGGGGCAGAAGATACCATAGAAAACATTGACACAACAGTCAAAGGAAACATAAACAAATAGCTCCTAACCCAAAACATCCGGGAAATCCAGGACACAATGAGAAGACCAAACCTACGGATAACAGGTATAGAAGAGTGTGAAGATTCCCAACTTAAAGGGCCAGTATATATCTTCAACAAAATTTTAAAAGAAAACTTCCCTAACCTAAAGAAAGAGATGCCCATGAACATACAAGAAGCCTACAGAACTCCAAATAGACTGGACCAGAAAAGAAATTCCTCCTGTCTCATAATAATAAAAACACCAAATGCATTAAACAAAGAAAGAGTTTTAAAAGCAGTAAGGGAAAAAGGTCAAGTAACATATAAACGTAGGGCTATCATAATTACACCAGACTTCTCATCAGAGACTATGAAAGCTAGAAGATCCTGGGCAGATGTCATACAGACCCTACAAGAACACAAATGCCAACCCAGGCTACTATACTCAGCAAAACTCTCAATTACCCTAGACGGAGGAACCAAGATATTCCATGACAAAACCAAATTTACACAATATCTTGCTACACATCCAGCCCTACAAAGGATAATAGATGGAAAACAACATAAGGAGAAAACTACAACCTAGAAGAAAGAAGAAAGTAATCTCTCAATAAGCCCACACAAAGGTAATTCCATCTCTAACAACAAAAATAACAGGAACAATAATTTTCCTTAGCACCTCTTAATATGAAAATTAGTATTACCAACATATCCTAATCAATTGAAAGTCAAAAATATGAGGAATTAGAAATTTGTTGGCTGTCATCCACTGGTCTCTCTAATTTGGTAATTTGAGAAATAGGTCCAATATTGTACAATCCATATACACTTTCTGCTTATTCGTGACAGTGTCTTGCTGTGTGCCACATAATGGTCTTGAAATCATGCTTCTCCTATCTCAGCCTCTCTATTATCATATTGTTTATTTGATGTTCTTACGCTATACTATGGTTTTCAGAACAGCTAACATATTTCAAAAGTATTTATACAGCCAAAAGAAACATAGACAACTTGGGAGGTGGCTTATAAGAGAACAAAAAGAGTGAGACTGAATGTTTTGCTTGATTTTTGTAACTACTGTATCAAGTTTGAAAAAGAGGAACTTATAAGTTACTGTTTCTCTAAGATAAATGCTTTTCAAAATCATCACAGCCAATGAACCAGATTCTTACCCTCACCTAATGTCTGTGCCACTCTCCAAGCAGAACCATTGTTCATTGAAACAGTTGGTAAATGACTTCATGGATAGACCATCTTAATACACACACTACTTCTTAAATGAATGTAACCTGTTCCTTGTGGGCTCAGTATGATGACAATCACTCAAGTCAAATAGCTTTGACCATAGCAGGAAATCTGTATCCAAATAATCATGCCTACAATTCATTCCTTAGTACAGCAGAACTGTCAACTCTCAGCTTAGCTATGATGGAGGTAAAATCCTTTGGTGACGTGAGGGACATTGAAGTACAACCTTATTACAATGAACTCCTATGTCTAAAAATTGTTCTTATTTTGGGTTTGTACCTCAGTAAGAGCCAAGATTTTAAAGCTCTACTAAAAACAAAACAAACAAATCAACAAACAAAAAGACTTTATCTAGCTGGGCAGTAGTGGCGCACGCCTTTAATCCCAGTACTTGAGAGGCAGAGGCAGGCAGATTTCTGAGTTCAAGGCCAGCCTGGTCTACAGAGTGAGTTCCAGGACAGCCAGGGCTATATAGAGAAACTTTGTCTCGAAAAATCAGAAAAAAAAAAGTATCTATTTATTTATGTTCATTTAATAACAGTCCATTTTTAAGATTTAGACCCATATTATCATTTTATATTCACTGATTAAATTTATATTTACCTTTTCATATTAATTTTTAAGTTCAATTTATTATGCATAAAATAAACTTAGGCCATGTTTACCTGTTTAAAAAAAAAGAGTGAGAGAAAGTACCAGGGACCTAGCCTGGTATTTGGAACAGAAGCCTAGTAGAGAAAAACGGCACCTCAAATGTACTATAGTCTAGTTCCTCTTGAACGTAACAGACATTTCCACTAAAAGAGGAGCAGTGTTTAATAAAAATATTTTGGGCATAATATAATGCTCAGTGGTTAAGAATACTTACTGGCTCTTCTTCCAGAGGAGCCTGGTTTGAATCCCAGTACTCATAGTGGATCACAACGATGGATAACTCCAGGTCCAGGGAATTTGATCCCTTCTCTGGCCTCCATGGGTACCAGGAATGTATGTGGTACCTAAGACACACATGTAGGTAAAACCCAGACACATAAAACAAAAATACCTTAAAAATTCCAAACAAAGATTCACCATCTAACAAAAGCAAAAACAAAAACAAACCAAAAACATGCAACACCAAAGCATCATGTCTCTTTCAGAAATTGTTAATCTCAGTAATGTACTCAAGTGAGAGTAAACAAGATGCCATCTTTGACAAAAAAAAAATTCAGAACAATGACTATAAGTATATTTTAAGAAATCAGAGAGTGGGCTGGAGAGTTGGCTCAGTGGGGTTAAGAGCACTGACTGCTCCTCTGGAGGTCCTGAGCTCAAATCCCAGCAACCACATGGTGGCTCACAAGCATCTGTAATGAGATCTGATGCCCTTTTCTGGTGGGTCTGAAGACAGCTACAGTGTACTTACATACACTGAATAAGTAAATCTTTAAAAAAAAAAAAAAAAGAAATCAGAGTATACAAACTCCTGAATGAATTTGAAACACACACACACACACACACACACACACACACACACACACACCTAGAGAGAATAAGGAAGTAAAAATAGGACATGAAAGTAAAATTCAATAAAGAGAAATAGTGAAAAGAAAAGCAAATGAAGGTAGTGCATGTGAATAGTTGGGAAGTCTATTAAGATCCATCGTGCCCTCACCGACAGGACAGATGAAGGCCGGAGAAAGCATCTGAGCATAAAGGGAATGTAGAACAATTTGAGTGCTCAGACAGCGACAAAGATAAAGAGAAGGTATGTATGAATGTTGTAGATCTATATGTCTTAATTAGGGATTCTGTTGCGGTGAAGGGACACCATGACCATGGTAGCTCTTACAAGGATAACATTTAATTGGGACTGGTTACAGGTTCAGAGGTTTAGTCCGTTATTGTCATGGTTGGATGCATGGCAATTCAGGGGTAGACCTGGTGCTGGAGAAGGAGCTAGGAGTTCTATATCTGGATCAGCAAGCAGTAGGGAGGGAGAGAGAGCCACTGGGGTTGGTTTGAGCTCCTGCAACCTCAAAGTCCACCCCGAGTAACACATTTCTCCAAGGCTACACCAGTCCAACAAGGTCACACGTCCTAAGCCTTTCAAACAATCCCACTCTCCTATGAGCATACAAGCATATTTGCTTGTAACCATACCATAATATAAAATGCATTCAGTCCAACTTCTAAAGTCCCCATAGTTTATCACAGTCTTAACAATGTTTAAAGTCCCAAGTTCAAAGTCTCTGATTCTTATGGCAATCTGTAAAATCAAAAAAAAGCAGATTGTATACTTGTAACAAGCAAATGGCACAAGTTATACATTACCATTCCAAAGGAGAGGAAAGGGAGCCATAGTAAGGAAACACTGGACCAAAGCAAGACTGAAAGCCAACTGGACAAACTCCAAACTCTGCATCTCCATATCTAATATCCAAGTGCTCTTCAGATCTCCAACCCCTGCAACACACTTCTTTCTCTTGGGTTGGTTCCACACACAATTACCAGCTTTCACTGGCAGTTATCCCATAACTCTGGCATTTCCAGCATCTTGGGGCCTCCAAGGCAATCTAGGGTTTACCTTTACAGCTTTGTAGGAAGGCCTTTCACAGCCTCCCACAGTGGCCCCTGGGCCTCCATGAGGAGACACCCCCACCACAGGCTTGGCCTCAGCAGCTCTTCTTAGTTACAGACAGAGATCCCATAGTCCCTGTTCTCTATCATCGACTCTAAAGCCAAAACAAGTAGCCAAAGCTGCCAGGTTCTGGTGCTCTGTGGGGCTGGAACATGGCCCCCTTCATTCAATCAGATATAAAACGTCAGCTTTCTGTTTTCAGTTGTTTCCTTCATTGCATAAGCTTGGCTGGCCTAGAATTCACTCTGTAAATCAGGCTGGTTTTGAAGTCTGAAATCCACCTGCCTCTGCCTTCCAAGTGCTGGGATTGAAGGTGTGTGTTTTTCTTTAATTAGAAAAGTTAGAAGTTTGTCCAGGTACCCCTCCCTTTATTTTTGGTGTTCATTTTCTCCTCACACTGTACATTCTACATTTTTCTTTACTCAGCTTGCTCTTTTTCATTGTAGACCTGCATAAATGTGGCCACTAATAACCAAGCAACACAGTTGATATTGATACGAGGTTGCCTAGGAATTTCCTCTGCCAATGCTGTTAGTTCAAAACTCCAATTTAGCCTCAGGCCTATTTGTTTGGATAAGGGGAAAAAGCAGCCACATTCTTTGCCATAATACCACAAGAATGATCTCTATGTCATATATCAAAATTCTTCTCTTCTGAAACCTCATGAACTGGGCCCCCAGTTCAAATCCCTCTCAGCACCACTGTCTTCTGTGCTCACACTAGTGGAGCCCAGTAAGCCCTACTTAAAATGTTTAGTCTAGTACAGAGTCACAAAATGTTTCATAGTTCTCCAGGCAAAAACATGGTCAGGCTATCACAGCAATACCCCAATTGCTGGTAGCAACTTCTGTCTTAGCGTTTCTGTTGCTGTGAAGGGACACCATGATCAGGAAAATATTTAATTGTGGCTGGCTTATAGGTAATAAGGTTGGTGTCATGCAGACAGACATGGGGCTGGAGGAGAAGCTGAGAGTTCTACATCCAAACTGGCAGATAGCAAGAAGGAATAGAGAGCCACTAGGCCTGGCTTGAGCTTCTGAAACTCAAAACCCACCCCCAGGGGCACATTTCCTCCAACAAGGCCACACCAATACAACAAGACCAATGTCCCAATCCATTTGCCATTCCCTATGAGCCTATAAGGGCCATTTTCATCCAAAACACCACACTATGGGACACTAAATAGGCCAGACAATTCCCTCTCATCATATTATAGTCAAATCATTAAATATACAAAAGGAAAAAGGATATTTGGCAACTATAAGAGAGAAACACCAAGTCACACACAAAAGCAAGTTATCATAATAACATCAGATTTCAACAGAAACTTTAAAAGCTGTGAATTCTTAGAATTATATATTTCAAGTTCTGAAAGAAAAAAAGTTACCCAACCCAGACTACAATACACAGTAAATATGTTGGTCATAAATGAAGGAGAAAGAAACAACAACAATTATAATTAATAATAATAATAAAAGGCTAATGGAAGTTATGACCACTACACTATCTTTAAAGGGATTCTTGAAGGAATCTTTCCAAAACAAATATATCTATAAGGTCAAAGGGAAGACTAGACCACATGAGAATACAACATAAGCAAATGAAGAATAAGAAAACACACAAAACATTGAAAGGGATCACTCTGGAATTAGTAGCAGATTTCAATAAGTCAATATTAGTGGTCTAAATTTCTCAGCTCAATGACAAACTATAAGATGGAATTAAAAAACAGAATCTAGCCAAATGTAATAGTAAACACTTCCAGTTGTCAGAAAACTAAGCAAGAGGATATCTGAGTTCTGTCATTCAGCTCTAACTGAGAAAAATGGAAAAAAGTATTCCAAGGAAGTGAAAACAGAAAACTTGTGATTAATATCTGACAAAATAGATGTAAAACAACTTTTAAAAGTAGTTTAGGAAACAATCATCCAGAGAACATTACAGCTTTAAACATATATGAACAAAACACAAATGCCCTTGGTTTCATAAAACAAATGCTACCAATGTAAAGACACACATTAACCACAACAAAATGACAGTGGTTCATTTTAGCTACCTAGCCTCACTAATGTGTCATCCTGATAAAAACTGAACAGAAGCAGCAGTTAAGTGACACCATTGATTACAGAGACCTCACAAACATCCATTGACTATTCCATCTGAGCACTGTAGACTCCATACTCTTCTTATTAGTCCATGGAAATGGATTTAAAGTAGATCATATAATAGGAGGCAAAGTAAGCCTGAAAACACTGAGAGATTATGATCAATTTTGAAAAAAGTGTAAATAATAGTAGAAGCATGAGCATATACAGACTTGTGAAGATTAAACAACATGATCAATGTGTCATAGAAGAAATCAAAAAGGAAATTAAATTCTTAGAAGCAAGTGAAAATGAAAACAGTATACCAGGACATGGCAGAAACAGTGAGCAATGTTAAGAGTTAATAACTACAAATGTCTATATTGAAGAGTCAGATCTAAAATAAATAACTTAATGATGGATCTTAGAGCCTCTGAAGAAACTCAAAATCAGTAGAGAAGAAGAAAGAATTAAGATCAGAGCAGAAATTAATGAAATATCTTTTAAAAGGCAGACAATAAGTGAAATAAAGAGTTGGATCTTTGAAAAGGTACTTAGCCAAACTAACTGAAACAAAGAGAGGTCTGGGATGTAACTCAATTAGTAAAGTGCTTGCCCAGCATTGATGAATGCCCGAGTTTGACGCCCAGCACCACATGAACCAGGCATCATAGTTATCTCTTGTAGTTCCAGCTCTTGAAAGAGATGTAAGGATCAGGAAGTTAAGATCATCCACAGCTACTACTAGTGATCTTGAGACCCAATGTGGATGACATGAGACCTTGGCTGTGGTTTTTGTTTTTGTCTTGTTTTTCAGTGAAGAAATAAGATGTATTATTTACTTTTCTATTGCTCTATAAAATACTATGACCAAAGCAGCTTATAGAAGAAAGTATTTATTTTAGCTTACATTTCCAGAAAAATAGAAGTCCATTGAAGTAGGGAGGCATAACAACAGTTGGCAGGCATGGTAGCAAGAACAGAGTACTTATCTTCAAACCATAAGCATGAAGCATAGAGAATGAACCAGAAGTGGGGCCAGGCTATAAGCTCTCAAGCCCACCTCTAGTGACATACCTCCTCTAGCAAGGGTACACCTTCTAAACCTCTCCAAGTAGTGTGACCACAGAGACCCAGAGCTGAAATAGCCAAGCCTTGGGAGAACAGTCTCCATTAAACTCACAGAAGAAGATAAACCATGAGGAATATGTTCAGTGTACATTAAGTACTTGTATTCAAATGTCTAAATTCATAAAGTTGGAGATAAAAAGACATGCCAGTGAAATTCAGAAAACCATTATGATTATTAGAGAATCAGTATTCCATTAGATTAGAAAATCCTAACTGTGATTGTATATGACTTACCAAAATTAAGCCATGATGGTAATACAACCAGATCTGTAATATAACAAGATTGAAACAGTAATAAAAATTCACCTAACTAAAAAGGTTCAGGCCTAGATTGATATCACTGCTGACTTGTAAACCGTTAAAGACAAACTAACATCACTGTTTCTCAAACTATTCAATAAGTTAGAAAAGAAAGAAATGCTTCCAAACTCTATTTACAAAGCCAGTATTACTCTGATAGTAAATAAGATAAGAGATCTCACAAAGGAAATTACAGACCATTCTTTGTGATGAAAATAGATACAAAATTTCTTCATAAGATTTCTTACATGTGAACCATGCAAGCTACAATAATAATCAGCCTGTTAAGACATTCTCACCAGTGCTATAGTGGCACAAACTTCATGGGGAGTAACCAACCACATTCTGTGTTTACTGCCTGCTCCAAAAGAGGAAGCCTATACTTGGTCCTGCTATCTGGCCAAGAACCTGTAGCTAGTTAGGTCTTGGGTCCTATGGGAGAACCTATTTTTTTTTTTTTTTTTTTTTTTTTTTTTTTTTTTAGTTTTTCAAGACAGGGTTTCTCTGTATAGCCCTGGCTGTCCTGGTACTCACTCTGTAGACCAGGCTGGCCTCGAACTCAGAAATCCACCTGCCTCTGCCTCCCAAGTGCTGGGATTAAAGGCGTGCACCACCACCGCCTGGTGAGAGAACCTATTATTATTTTGTTAAATGGACATATGAGAAAAACAACTCATAATGGCTTATTGTTTTACCCATAGATTAATGCATCTTCCAATCCCAAAATGAGAAGCTTCTTTTGGTAGTATAGGTAGGTGATTAATACAGATACCCACAACTGGCTAAGTAGCTACGCTGTGAAATGCTCAGCCCTAAGTGCGACTTCTATATCACATACCCTCTTCCCAAGACTCAGAAATTGTTGTGGAAGAGATGGAAGAAGGGTTATAAGAGCCAGAAGTGGTGGATGAGTTGAAGTAAACAGTGTTTTATGGAAATAACAAGGCACTTGCACATATTAACTCAGTAAGCTGAAGCCAGAAGAAATCCCAGCGTGGAAGGGACTGTGAGCACAAAGTTCCATCCCTAGCTAAGGGGTGATTGGCAATTGATGGCTTCTTGGAAAGGGAATGTCGGTTTTCTTTAAGGATGCGGCTCCTGGTGGGTCAGCCGTGCTCTAGGGGTGGGGATGACTAGACACCAACAGTATATGAACAAATTGGACTCAAGTGGATTGAGAAAAGACACAAAGTTGGGTGGGTAGGCAACTGATCTGGGAGGAGCTGGAGGAGAGGTGATGATGGCCAAAATGCATTATTTGAAGTTCTCAAAAAACAAATATTAAGTGATCAAAACAGAAGAAAAGGGACTCGAGGACAAAAATCACATGACTTTTTTCAGTAGATACAGAAAAAGCTTTTGACAAAATCCAGTATCTCTTGGTGATGAAAGCCTAGAAGAGACTAGGAATAGAAGCAACATATCTGAACTATATATAGACTATATGTGGAACCATAAAGACTATATATGGAAAACCTGGAGCCAGAATCATATTAACTTAGAAACAGTTCAAATCAGGAGTACAAATGTATCTGCTTTATCTACTTTATTCAATACACAGTGGTTCAGGTCTTAGCTAGGGTGCTAAGATAGAAGAATGAAATAAAAGTAAGACAAACAGGAAAAGGAGTCAAATACCACTATTTGCTCACAGTTCAAAGATGCAATCCCTCGGGGTGGGGACACCACAGTGAGGAACTTGAGGCAGCTGAGCACATTGCACCCATATTCAAGATGCAGAGAGAAGGTCTGTAGGGTGACTCTGTTGGTAAAGGTGCTTTTTGCCAAACTTGATACCCTGACAGTCCCCAGGAACCAAGTGGTTGTAGGAGAGAATTGAGCTCCCAATGTTATCCTCTGACTGAACCAGACACCCACCAGCTTGCTGTTGGGATCCACCTTTCTCTGTCCCCCAGGGGCTATAGACCCAGACATGCCTGGCATCTTATGTGGATGCTGTCTTCATTCTCATTCAGCAAGGTTCTTACCCAGAGAACCCAGCCCCAGCCTTCTATCCTACCTTGTCAGGATTGGTTCTGCCACTAAAAGGAATCTGCTTGGATCACCAGCATCTCCCTTCATTCGCCCTAAAGTTGTTGTATATTTAGGTACTGTTTTCATGCACCACTGATTGCGTTTTCTTTGTAATTTCTACCTCTTTGTCTTACTTGTCTTGAGACTGGGGTCTAGGCATCTAGTCAGCCAGCACCTGCACATCTTATTTCCTAGATGGCTCCTTTTCCAATTTATTAATTGATTAAGAGAAATCTTTTAACTCTGATGCATGCTAGAATAATTAGCCAGTTTTGACTTTACTTTTTTAAAAATGTCTTTATAGGTTGGAATTCGAGGAACTAATATAGTTGTGCTTGGGGTAGAAAAAAAGTCAGTGGCCAAGCTTCAAGATGAAAGGACTGTGAGGAAAATCTGCGCTCTGGATGACCATGTCTGCATGGCTTTTGCAGGTGTGTGCAGACTCAGTGGTGCCTATGATACTTAAACGTAGGACAGTGGGGAGCACAGTTACCCTGCTGCTATAGTTTCGCTTCATTTACTTCTTAAGTACAAAGTGTTACCTATATTTAAAAGGCCACAGTTCTATAAACAGGGAATTTTAAAATAATGATCTTTGACAGTAAAACGTAAATGTTAGAGATGGATTTCTCTTACATGTAATTTATAGAACTTATTATTCATATAATTTATAGAATTTTAAAAGATTTTATTTACTGTTATTTGTATTATATGTATATATGTGTGGGTTACTACATGTAAGTGCAGATGCCTGCAGAGGTCAGAAGAGGGTGTCAGACACCCTTTATTGGGGGTTGTGAGCTCCGTGATGTGGATGCAGGTAACTGAACTTGGCGTTGTGCAAGAGGAGTCTGACTTAATTGGTGAGCCATCTCTCCAATCCCAGTTTTAGAGGGATGAGAGGAGGAAAGGAGGGAGAGAGGAAAAGAGAGAGGAGAGGAGGGAGGGAGGGAGGGAGGGACAGAGGGAGGGAAAAGGGAGGGACAGATCTGTGTGTGATGTGCTACAGACATGTTAAGTCTCAACTTCCTAAACTGTGGGCTGTGACCAAAACTAAACTAAAGGTGAGACTGGGAAAAATTAACAACAGTAAAAGGTTTCAGAGAACATGACAACCAAAAATTGACAGATATGGATCAAGAGCTGCCTTTGGAAGTGCTCACCTGAGTTGCATGAGGCATCTTTCCAGACTTGGCTGTGAACATGTGCACTTTGCACTGTGCATGCCACCAAAGACATACCACCTCCATTTATGCCTGAACCACTTGAGCATACATATACATGCATGTATGTGTAATATACATACACACACATACATATACATGTAAGAGTTGCAGTGTTTTTACCTATATGCAAAGCTTTTAACTTTTGTGGTAGCATAATGTCTTCATTGTGGGAGACAAAGAATATTTTCTACTACCATAATTTCTTCAGAATATATCAAATTGGTGTACATTTGACTTATATGTGTTAGAATATTTGATCTTAAAGATTCTCTGAAATGTTGACTTGAGTTTCATAAAAAATTCAATGAATTTGATTTAATATATGTGTTGGTTTAGGTAAGAGTGACCTCAATAGGCTCATAGATTTGACTGCTTGGTCATCAGGGAATGGCACTACTTGAGAATTAGTAGTTGTGGCCCTTTTGGAGGAAGTATGTCACTGGGGATGGCCTTTAGGTTTCAGAGGCTCAAGCCAGGCCCAGTGCCCCACTCTTTCTGCTGCCTGTGGGTCTGGGTCTAGAACTCTGAACTACTACTCTGCACCATGTCTTCCTGGATGCCGCCATCCTGGTCATGATGATAATGAAATAAGCCTCCGACGCTGTAAGCAAGCTCCCAATGTGAATACTTTTTTAAATAAGAGTTTCTGTGGTCATGGTGTCTTTTCGCAGCAATAGAATACTAAGACAGTACAGAGTTTCCAGTTATTTCTGAAATTACTTTAATTATATGTCTGTCATTTTGTTCTATGTATTTATATGAAGTTGCAGTCTCAGCATTGGTGGCTATAAAATCAAAGAATTGATCAACTCTGAAAAAGGATGAAGCTGCTCAGTGGCCTACTGTACCAATAATTCAGCCAAGATTTAATTGTTTGTGTGAAAATAAACAAAACAACTATCTCAGTAATATGCAAATTTGCTTTCTTTTAATGATAAAATTACCTATATACCAAACAATTATTGTCAGAAAATATTTGGTTTGTGTACTTGTTTTATATATCTATACATCTAGGTCATATAAAAAGTTCTCTGGTCAAAAGGAGTCATGAGTGTATAAAGGTTTAAGAAGCCCTATGCCTGGTAAAAACTCTGCCATTGAACTACCCTCAGCCCCTCAGGGTGTACGTGGGTGCATGTGAGCATGCCTATGATTGTACCTGCACATGTGTTTGCATGCACGTGGAAGCTAGAGGTGGTTGTTGGATAGCTTCCTCTAATGCTTTTCTTCAGGATCTCTTCTGAAAGCCTTTGATGTCAGCATTCAGGAAGCAGAGGTATCTCTGGGCTAGAGGCTAGCCTGGTCTAGTGGGCAGCCAGGGCTCTGGGGATCAGCATGTCTCTGATTCCTCCAGCGTTAGGGTGATAGGGACTGCTGCCTAGCCTGACTTACCTTATGCTACAAGTACTTGACAGCGGAACCATTTCCCATCCTGTAGTACTTTGTAAATTTTATAGAGTCATATAACGTTTCTAAGAAACACAGAGGAGTCTTTTACATTTATCCTCAGTGATGCCATCTTTAAAATCATTTGTGTAAGCCAATATAAACTTGCTGAGATTTCAGTAGCTTTCTTTTTTTTTTTTTTTTCCTTTTTTTTAATTAGATATTTTCTTTATCTACACTTCAAATGTTCTCCCCTTTCCTGGTTTCCCCTTCAGAAAAAAACCCCTATTCCCTCCCCACTTCCCCTGCTAATCAATCCACCCTTTCCTGCTTCCTGGCCCTGGCATTCCCCTACAATGGGGCATAGAGCCTTCATAGGACCAAGGGCCTCTCCTCCCACTGATGACTGACTAGGCCATCCTCTGCTACATATGCAGCTGGAGCCATGAGTACAACCATGTGTACTCTTTGGTTGGTGGTTTAGTCCCTGAGAGCTCTGGGGGTACTAGTTAGTTCATATTGTTGTTCCTCCTATGGGGCTGCAAACTCCTTCAGCTCCTTGGGCCCTTTCTCTAGCTCCTTCATTGGGGACCCTATGCTCAGTCCAATGGATGACTGTGAGCCTCTACTTCTGTATTAGTTGGGTACTGTCAGAGCCTCTCAGGAGACAGCTATATCAGGCTACTGTCAGCCAGCACTTGCTGGTGTCAACAATAGTGTCTGGGTTTGGTGATTGTATATGGGATGGATCCCCAGGTGGGGCAGTCTCTAGATTGTCCTTCCTTCAGTCTCTGCTCCATAGTTTGTCTCTGCAACTCCTTCCATGGACATTTTATTCCCCCTTCTAAGAATGATCGGAATATCCACACTTTCGTCTTCCTTCTTGAGTTTCATGTGGTTTGTGAATTGTATCTTGGGTATTCTAAACTTCTGGGATAATATCCACTTATCAGTGAGTGCATACCATGTGTGTTCTTTTGGGATTGGGTTACCTCACTCAGCATCATATTTTCTAGTTCCATCCAGTTGCCTAAGAATTTCATGAATCCATTGTTTTTAATAGCTGATTAGTACTCCGTTATGTAAATGTACCACATTTTCTGTTTCCATTCCTCTGTTGAAGGACATCTGGGTTATTTCCAGCTTCTGGCTATTATAAATAAGGCTGCTATTAGTAAAGTGGAGCATGTGTCCTTATTACATGTTGGAGCATCTTCTGGGTATATGCCCAGGAGTGGTATTTCTGGGTCCTCAGGTAGCACTACGTCCAATTTTCTGTGGACCTGCCAAACTGATTTCCAGAATGGTTGTACCAGCTTGCATTCTCACCAGCAATAGAGGAGTGTTCCTCTTTCTCCACAACCTCTCCAGCATCTGCTGTCACCTGAGTTTTTATCCTAACCATTCTGACTGGTGTGAGGTGGAATCTCAGGGTTGTTTTGATTTGCATTTCCCTGATGACTAAGGATATTGAACATTTCTTTAGGTGCTTCTCAGCCATTCGGCATTCCTCAGTTGAGAATTCTTTGTTTAGCTCTGTACCAATTTTTTAATAGGGTTATTTGGTTCTCTGGAGTCTAACTTCTTGAATTCTTTGTATATATTGGATATTAGCCCTCTATCAGATATAGAGTTGGTTAAGATCTTTTCACAATATGTTGCCTGTAGTTTTGTCCTATTGACAGTGTCCTTTGCCTTACAGAGGCTTTGCAATTTTATGAGGTCCCATTTGTCAATTCTTGATCTTAGTGCATAGGCTATTGGTGTTCTGTTCAGGAAATTTCCCCCTGTGCCCACATGCTCAAGGCTGTTCTCCACTCTTTTCTGTTAGACTCAGTGTATCTGGTTTTATGTGCAGGTCCTTGATCCACTTGGACTTGAGCTTTGGACAGGGAGAAAAGAATGCATCAATTTGCATTTTTCTACATGCTAACTGCCCATTGAGCCAGCACCATTTGTTGAAAATGTTGTCTCTTTTTCCACTGGATGGTTTTAGCTCCTCTATCAAAGATCAAGTGACCATAGGTGTGTAGGTTCATTTCTGGGTCTTCAATTCTATTCCATTAATCTACCTGCCTGTTACTGTACCAATATCATGCAGTTTTTATCACAATTGCTCTGTAGGACAGCTTGAGATCAGGGATGGTGATTCCACCAGAAGTTCTTCTATTGTTGAGAATAGTTTTCGATACCCTAGGTTTTTTGTTATTCCAGATGAATGCAGTAGCTTTCTATGCATCTGTTTGCATGCATATGTAATGTATGTAATGAGTAGTGGTGTGTTGTGTGAATGTAAAGCTTTGTTAACGCTTGGCTGCTAAAGTATATTTGGGTCATTTCTAGTTTTTGTCCATTAAAATGAAGTACGGACATTAATGGACAAGTATCTGTGGACAGAGGTTTCATTTCTCCACAGTAGATCTGTTGAGTTGTTTGGATGTACTTAGCCCACATGTAGATTCATGTTGTTCCCCTTGTGTTCATGACACAACTGCTCAGTCACCTCAGTGTAAGTCATGCCAGTCCCGTCTTCTTCTCTAACCTAGCTGGCCACTAGTCAAATCTGTTTTTAACATTTTGTCATTTTTGAATCTTATATGATTATCCTGTGGAACCTTTGCTGGCAACCCTTGCTCATTCGCTGTGATTCCTCTGTAGTTGCCCCTGGTTGCTGGGAGTGTTAGCAGCTGCTTTCCCCTTCGTTGTTGAGTAGTATTGTGTGGTGTGAATGTGTCACTGCTGTTAACAGGTTACCTGCTTATCTCTGGGCCCTTCTAGTTTTTGGTTTTTATAGGTAAAGTGTGAATATCTTGGGGTAGGTGTTTTGGGGAATGTGGTTTTATTGCTGTGGAAGAGATACCATACAATTGCTGGCTTGTGTGGTAATGTGTTTAGTGTTATATCAGTGTCAGACTGTAAAAGTGGCTGCATTGTTTTATGTCCCTACTGTCACAGTAGCATTGAGTTTTGTATTGATTGTTTTTTATTATTCTTTAAATACGTGCAATTTCCGATTATGGATTAAATGTCTATTTCCCCAGGGCTGGTAGTATTGAGCATATTTTCTTGTGCATATTTGCCTTTTTACATTGATTAGGACATGTTGCTGCATCCTGCATGGCTTAACCTGCCCAAAGGTAGCAAGGGTATGAAGAAAGGACAGACTTACAGACACATGTACAGAATAGCTGGGTTCAGGTGGCTTGTGTGATGGAGCCTCACTGACTGATTCAGCAGCCTGGAACCTCAGCACATCCATTACATACAGCACATGAGGAGGAGCTAACTGGTCTTGGTAGGACGTGTCTACAGAGAAATAGTTTCAAGCTGTGAGTACATGGAGGAAGTGCAGTTGTTAGTCCTGCACACACTGGCCAATTGTTCCTAAACACTCTCACTTGAGTTCACTGTCAACCAGAGGAAGGCTTTGTCATCACTCTGAGCCTGACCCTGGAGGAAGGCTTTGCCAGTTCCATGAGTCTAAGGCATTCTTTGACATAGCCATGCAATCAATACACTTCACTCAGCACTTCTGCCTTCTCTCCACACATTCACCCAAGGTGTCCTCAGCTCCCACAACAAGTCTCATCACTTTTTTTGCTAAGTTTTTAATTGTTTTTTTTTAAACAGGGATTTTATATTGACCCTTAAAGTGCTCATTCAACAAAGGTCCTTTATCACACTATGCCTTGTAAATGTCACAAAACAATCCTTGACAAATCTAAGAGATGAAATCATATTTGGTATCTTTCTGCTTGAAAAGTAATGAAACTAGAAATCAATAGTGGAAGGCAAACTTAAAAATGCACAAATGTATTTCAATTAAACAATGTAATTCTAAATGGCCATGGACAAAAATGAATCAATAGCTACCATACGTGAAATTAATAAATATTTTGAAAGAAATAAAAAAATGTGTATCAACGGTGTCAAAGCTTATAGATGTAGTTAGGCCAGTGCTAAGAGGAAAGGGAAGCAAACCCTTTACCAGCAGTGAGTCTACGCTGAACACACAGAGAGAACAGAGAGACTCCAGAGGCGACGTCACACCAAGATAAACAAAGATAATAGAAAACTACAGCAAACGTGAATTTTTGAAAAGGTGAACAAAATTAACAAACTAGGTATAGCGTGTAAGTAAAACCATTTCTCAAGTAAAATGGGAAATGAAAACGAGGGTCATTGTTTCCACTTGCACCAAATTACAAAGGATTTAGGAGAATATGTGTGCCAGTACATGCTGAGAACATTCATGAAGTGCACAGACTACCTGGGCATTCTGTCAGGAGCTCAGGAGATGTCTGAGATGACGACTCCACACTAACAGTACGTGAACACTGAAGGGTGAGCTAGACAGTTTCAGCAACTGAGTCAGGAAAGTGCATCTGGTGTCATTCAGTACTCTTTTTTGGTTAAAAAGAAACACAACAAATCAAAAGGTTACCTCAGCACAATTAAAGTGCATGCACATAACTCACAGCAGGTGTATTGCTTCATAATGAACAATTGAAACGTGAAGTCTGTGATCTCAACAGACAAGGATACCAGCTTTGTCGCTTCAAGTTCTGTCCAGAGTAATCAGCCAAGGAAACAACATAAAACACCCTAACTGTAAACAGAAGACAGAAAAACAATCTCTGATCACAGTTAACCTAGTCTTACTTGTAGAAAACCCTGTAGAGTCTACAAAGAATTGTTAGACATACTAAGAAATGTGTCTGGAATGAGATGGCAGACTGGAAACTGTCTCTGTCACCTTGGGAGTGAACATGGTCTGAGCTGCAAATGACTTTATTCAGAAAAGAGAATGGAGGAACGCCAGGAATCATAAAGAGATGCTAGAGAGCAAAGAGCCACAGAGTGCCCAGGGGCATAGGAGGCAACTTGCAGTCAGTCTAGCTGCTGGGCTCAGGGAAGCCGGACTTATAGTCACAAGCAAGTCATGCAAATCCTGGTGAAACACAAGCATGCTAGTGGAAGGATTTGGTGGGACCCTGACACCTTGAGTCTGCCAGCACCAAAGTCACCGTTGAGTTTGCCATGCTTGTCTGACAGGTATTCACTGTGAGCCATCTCCCGAGCAATCACCACTCGACGTAAGTATTTTTAATGTCGTCAGTGTTTCTCTAGTTGTGGATCATTGTCACATTGTGAAGAGGACATACTCTCAAGTACCTTATCTGAACTATTTCTAGCTGCATAAAACTTTAACCCAGGATGGGTTAGGCCATCTCTTGCCAGTCCTTTCTTGTAGATGATGTCGGTACAGAGAATTACCTTCTTGTCCTTTCATCAAGTAGCTGCCCTCAGTTCTCCCTTAACCTGTGTTGAGGTGATGTTAGACAGCGGCATATTCTCTGCCTGTTTTCCTGTTTGCAAGGAGTGAAGATGATGCAGGTGTCCACAGCTACAGGATGGGGAAGGTAGATGCTTGTGACAGACAGATAAAGAGCAATGACTGTGTGAGAAGTGCCTGCCTCCTGATGTTTTGAGTGGATTTGATTTTGAGTACAGTCTCATAAGTATTAAATGCGCAGGGAAGGGTCTGGAGAGGTAGTTCAGCAGCTAAGAGTGTGCAAAACTTTTGCAGAGACTTGAGCTTGTTCCTAGAAACCATGCCCAAGTCAACTTACAGCTGCTTGTAAGTCCAGCGCCAGGGCATCTAATGCCCCTTTCTCCCTCTTCAGACAGTTGTGTGTGCGCACGCGTGTGCGTGTACACACACATGCATAATAAAGTAAATCTTTAAAAAAAATCAGGCTGGTGAGATGGCTCAGTGGTTAAGGGCACTGACTGTTCTTCTGAAGGCCGTGAGTTCAAATCCCAGCAACCACATGATGACTCACAACCATCCGTAATGAGATCTGAAGCTCTCTTCTGGAGTGTGTGAAGACAGCTACAGTGTACTTATATATAATAAATAAATAAATCTTAAAAAAAAAAGAAATCAGTGAAAGAAACAAAATGGCCACAGAAATGTCAAACACCAGTGTGGTCCTTAGTTTATACAAACACTCAGTGTCACATGCTGTGGCCAGTCTCTGACTTCAGCTAGAATATGCACTGTCTCCTCATAGACATGCTGAGAATTAATCTTGATTTGTTTGGATTTTAGCTCTGTCAGAGGTCTACCTTTCTTAACATCTTTGATTTCCAAAGTTTTCATTTTGACGAAAAAATTGAGAATTAATATATCACAGCTATTCAAATGTACTCTACGTACAATGACTATGTGCTTCGGGATAGAGTATTGTTCTTGCTCTTATAGAAAAATAAAGTCAACTTATTAATAGTTTTTAAAGTAAGCAGCTTACTATTTCCTTTATGAATGAGAGATTGATGTGTGAAATTATGCTTAAAAAGGAAGTAAATCACAGTTAAGGCACATGGCATTTTCTAGATCCTGTAAAAAGGATGCTATAGGAAAGAGTGAAAAACTAAACCTTTTGAAAGGAAATACATTTTGAGACGTGTATAGACTTTAAACTTTTAACTGTTTTGCAGGTCTGACAGCTGACGCTAGAGTAGTGATCAGCAGAGCACGGGTGGAGTGCCAGAGCCACAAGCTCACCGTGGAGGACCCTGTCACCGTAGAGTATATAACTCGCTTCATAGCAACTCTAAAGCAGGTGAGCTGACACACTCTTAGTGCTTTTCTGCAGCTTTCTGTTTTCTGCCATCATTGGTCCTGCTTTAGAAATATGCAGGAGTTCCAAGCACTTAGTTCACAGAATGCGTTAGGTTCCTTATTCATTCTCAGAATTACCTCATTCACGGATCTGGGTAAAGTGGGTTGCGTCACCAGAAATCAAGATCAGTTTCAATTCTTGGAATTATTATTACTATTATTATTATTATTATTATAATATAGAATGTCAGATTTTCAAAGGATAAATCTAACCTTCTCTAGACATAATAATGTCATTCCTTAAAGTTTTCCAAAGAAATAGCCATTATTTCACCAGCAAACCAAAGTCTACCTGATCAGGTTTAGATATGATCTCTTCTGAATCCATGCATGCCCTGTCCTTGAATGCTGAGAGTGACGGTGGCACGCAGGGCTGAGCTCTCTTTTGATGCGTGTGTGCTTGGGTGTGGCAGACTCTCCTTTTTGGGTGCTTTCTCCAACTGTGGTGTTAGAGTCTGTGACCAGCTCTGGTGGTGATTTGAAAGTGGCGTCACTTCAGTTTCTTTACTGTTCTCCCTCTCCCTGATACCCAATCACATTATTTTGGTTTGATCATTGCTCGTTCTTCTTTTTAAAATTGTATTACTAAATTAAGTTTTAAGTTAGAGGTTACTAGTTTAGAGATTATAATTGACTTTTAAGGCTCTTGTATGTGCCAAACAGCTTTCTAGATGGATTGATCCCATTTGTATTATGCAACCAGCTATCCCAGAGGGCTCGTGAATGCTGGTTTTCATTTTTCTTTCTTTTGTAAGTGGGCCTTGTATAATGTAATAGTCACTTTAATTTGTATTTTCCAATTAGTGACATTGAATTTTCCCCACATGCTGGTTCACTCTTTTCATTTCTACTTGAGCAAATTGTCCTTCAACAGAAACATTGGTATTTTTGTTGTTGTTGATGTTGGTTTTTGTCACCTAACTTCCTTGAACATGATACTCAGTGTAATTTATGCTCTCTTTAAAAAATATTTTTAATCTTTTTTTTAAAAAAAAAAAAAGATTTATGTATAGAATGTTCTGCATGCATTTATGCCTGCATGCCAGAAGAGGGCACCAGATCTCATTATAGATGGTGTGAGCCACCATGCAGTTGCTGAGAATTAAACTCAGAACCTCTGGAAGCACAACCACTGCTCTAAACCCTGAGCCATCTCCCCAGGCCCTGAAGGAACATTTTTAATTCACCCATTTATTCTGGGTGAAGTGACATGTGTCAGTACATATCTGAGGACAAGCTGAGGGAGTTGGTTTTCTTTGAGCAAGGGGGCCCTGGTGACAAAATTCAGGTGAGGCTTGGCAGCAATTGCTTTACCCACTTGGCTGTCCTACCAGGACTACATTCCTCTTTTCATTTTGTTTTGTTTTGTTTTCGAGACAGGGTTTCTCTGTATAGCCCTGACTGTCCTGGAACTCACTCTGTAGACCAGGCTGGCCTCGAACTTGGAAATCCGCCTGCCTCTGCCTCCTGAGTGCTGGGATTAAAGGCGTGCGCCACCACTGCCCGGCCTACATTCCTCTTTTCAAATCTGTTTCTGAATGTAAAGCTATTCCAGTAAGTATATATTGTATATTGAACAAATGCTCCCATGTCTATCCTATATTCATGTCCTCCCTGTCCCACTTCTCCCCTCACTAAAACTCCCCCTATTCCTCTGTGGTTTCACTTCATCTGTACATATATAAGATGCCATTTGTACATACATGACACATCATTTGTACATACATGATTTTATGTATATAAAATATAGGGTTGTTTCCAGTTCCATTCACTATCCTACAACAGAGTAAGTAATTTGGTTCTTCTTTGTGGTTTGAACACCCTGGTGTGTATATACACCGTATGTGCACACCATACTCTTTTAAGCCGTCCCTCAGTTAACAAGGAGTTTGTCAAGAGTAGTCTGCAAAAGCTGTACCTCATGATGGACTCCTGCCTTTCCTTTATCTTCCTGCCCTTGGGAAGCTTGGAGCTGGCTTTCAGTCCACAGACATGAGTGTTAGAATGCCGCCCGCTTTGCTGACTTGTGCCTCTAGCTGCTCGGGCAGGGAACATAGCCTGCTTCTATGTGGAGACTTTTTATGGGCACTTTCTAAATCCAAATTTGATGAATAACACATATCAAAACACAGTTTTGGTTTTTAAAAGCTTGTTGCTTCATTTTAGAAGAAATTCCAAAAGTTTTGTACTGTTACTTATATATTTTGTTTCAAGTTTCCCAGTTGTGAGAAAGGAATCTAGCAAAAAAGCAAGACACAGAAGAGCACACACACAAGGTTTGTACGTGTGGCTTTTGGAGAAACCGAGGCCTTGAGAATAGACATGGAAGCGCAGTTGTAAGTCTTTGACAGTAAGCTAGCCACTGAGAGGCCTGCGCCTCCAGGCCAAAGACGTCTCATAGGCACTCACAGATTTCACTTTCTCATATTACCTTTTTACTAAAATGTAAAGACTGAAAAGTAAAGTAAGAAGGCATTTATTCTAAGATAATATCTAATGCATCTACTTCATATAAATTAGAATATTAGACAGTACCCAGGAATTAAACATAACCCTATTTTAAAAGAGGCTATTTATATTCATAGCTTAGTAGTTTGTACAAACATGACTAGCAAAGCATGGCATAATAAACTTGAAAAATGAGACAATAGATCCCAGATGTAGATAAGACTGAGAGAAAGCCACTAAAAAACTGTTTCTAACCACAGAGTTATACAGAGCTACATCCAGCCACACAGTTAAGTAAAGTTACCTATGTATTCAGTCCTTAGTCTTCTGTCAGGGCTGTCTCTTCATATGACCCATCTCAGTGAGAATGCCACTCCTTGGACCACAAATCCAGGAAGTTCCCAGACACAAAAGTAATAAGAAATATAATTGGTTTAAGTGTTGCCTTGTCTGCATGGGAAATGTGTGCTTTTCTTCAAGAGAAACAAAAGATCCCTTTTCTTGGGACAGAAGGAGATGACAATGCAGTGAACAGAGAATATTCAGTAGCAATATTATCAAGTAGGAGTAGCCCCTAACAGTAGCTACAGTGTTCCTCTAGGCAAACAGGGGCAGGCCTCCAAAGCACAGCTTATTAACTCAGCTTCCCTGACAAGCAAAACAAATGCCCAGCCCTCCACTGAGTCAAAGAGATTTCATACTGTCTTAGTCGCGATTCTTTTGTTGTAAACGACACCATGGCCAGGACACTTGTAAAAGAAAGCATTTAACTGGACCTGCTTATAGTTTCAGAGAGTTAGTTGACGATCATCATGGTGGGGAGCATGGTGACACACAGACAGACACGGTGCTGGAGAGGAGCTGAGAGTTCTGCATCTGGATCCACAGACAGCAGGAAGAGAGAGACACAAAGCATGGCTTGAGCTTTTAATACCCCAAAGCCCACTCCAGTGACACATTTCCTCCAACAAGGTCACACCTACTAATTGATAAAACAGTGTTACTCTCTGGTAACTAAGCATTCAAATGCATGAGCCTCTGGGGCCATTCTTATCCAGGCCACCACACATCTGTATATACTTGGTGGGCTGAAGAATGAAATCCATTTGACATGAAAGCAGAGGGGTGAAGGAAAACACCAGCAAAGGGGGGTAGGGAAGTGGAGGGACTGAGGGGGAAGGCATGGCTGAGAACAACATTGATGTGGTAACCTAAAATTTTATTTAATAATGGGAAATAACAAAAGTGGAGAAGGGATCTTTTAAGAAAAAATACGATGTATTAGCAAATTTGTGATTCTATTTGACATATTATACACATTGGTTTATTTAAAATGTCATTATGAATTAACAATAGTCAAGAAACACTAAAAAATGTATACAATAAAATTAGATAAGTGGGTCCAGAGGGATGGATAGTGGTTAAGAGCATTTAACTGCTTTTCTAGAGGACCAGAGGTTGGGTCCTACCTACCTGTAACTCTAGCTCCATGGGATCCCTGTGCTCACACCCACACACCCACATGAAGACACACATATACATAATTAAAAATACTGAAAAGATTTTTTAAAAAATAATCAAAAGAGTAGATAATTTTAATGGCAATGCTTTAGTTACTTTTATTTGGTGTGGTAGTGTCTGTGGTGGTTTGACTAAGAATGGCCCCAATAGCTCAAATATTTGAATGCTTAGTGATCTAGGAGTGACCCTATTTGAAAGGATTATAACAGCTAGGGGGTGTGGCCTGGTTGGAGTAGGTTTGCCAAGAGGAGGTAGGCTTTGAGGTTTCAAAAGCCCACACCAGGCCCAGCCTTTCTTACCTGTTAGCTACTTCTCTAGAACAACTTCTGTCTGCTGCCAAGCTCCCTGCCATGATGATCAACCTCTGAAACAGTAAGCAAGCCTCCAGTTACATGCTTTCTTTTACAACAGTTGCCTTGGTTGTGGTGCGCTTCACAGCAATAGAATAGTAACTAAGACAGTGTTATAGCAAAGATACATTTTATTTTTTTAGAAATACACCCAGAGCAATGGACGAAGGCCTTTCGGTATTTCAGCCTTAATTGTAGGCTTTGATGATGATGGTATCCCAAGATTGTATCAGACAGATCCCTCCGGTACTTACCATGCTTGGAAAGTGAGTAATGAATTGATTAATTTTTCATAGAAGTTGTCAGAGAAATGCATTAATTTATTGCAAAATTCATAATAAATGCAAATGCTTTATTGCTTCCAGGGACATGACATGACAGAATTATGCTGCATTAAAATATGGAGAGTGACACAGACTATAGATTATTGTCATTTAACTCTTCAGAAATGATGGTTTATGATTATGAAAAGACCTTGGTTTAAGCCAGCCATGATAGTACATACCTGTAATCCCAGCTTTTACGAAGCTGGGGCCACAGAATTACTGGGAGTTCAAGGACAGCCAGGGTTACCTGAGTTTCAGGTCAGCCTGAGTGAAATCTTGACACAGAAAACAAAACAAAACAAAACAACCCCAAACCAGATGAATAAACACCACATTGACGTTTGATGTCTATTAACACTTTAGATATACATAGCATTGGACTCCATTCTTATTTGTTCACCTATTACCCTTCCTGTTTATTACCACCCCTACCTTGCAAACATACTTGTGAGGAGAAAGTGTAACATTTGTCTTTCTAAGTCTGATTTCCATAGCAAAATAATTTGTTCCCTTTATATGTATGGATGTTTTGTCTGAATGCATGCATGTCCAGTGCTCTCAGAGGCCAGAAAGGGAATCAGATCCTTGGCACTGGTGGAAGCAATCATGTGGGTGTGCTCTCAACTGCTGAGCTATGTCTCCAGTCCCATGTCCTCTATTCTAGGAGAGTCAGGTAACCATAAACCCCAATACATACTATGTGTTAGTATATAGCAATAATCTTCATATAAGAAGTGGAATCGTTTTTCTGCAGGGGAGGGGGCTGGAGAGATGGCTCAGTGGTTAAGAGCACTGACTGAGGTTAAGAGGTCCTGAGTTCAATTCCCAGCAACCACATGGTAGCTCACAACCATCCGTAACGGGATCTGATGCCCTCTTCTGGTGTGTCTGACAAGAACGACAGTGTACTCACACATTAAACAAACAAACAAACAAATCTTTCAAAATGTCTTACGTGTGTGTATCTCTTTGTGTATGTGTGGAGGCTACAGACGGTGGTAGTGGTCAAGTCTCTTCTGTCCTCTGAATCCTGACGAACCGACTGAGCTCCTTCAGGGCCAGCGACAAGGCTGCTCTGCAGAGCCAGCTCAGTGCCCTTGCTTGTTTTCCGTGCCTTCCGGTCATTTACCCTAAGCAAATCTAATTGTTATATGGTCAGTCTTGAAATATTGTTTAAGCTTACTGTCTTCAGTTTGCAGTTATCTTTACAACATTACTATCCATTCTAGCGTAGTTTTAAATTTGCATCAGTGGTTTTCACTTTAGGTTGTCTAATGCCTGAAAGCATCTGAAAAAGGAGTTTTGTTTTGTTTCCCATTAGTTAGGAAAATGAGAGGATTTTCAAATTGTTTGAAACTTCACCGGTGACCTGGATTTGAAGTATGCTCTGCTCTGGTGTCTTCCAAAGTCAAATGGCGGTCTTAGCTCTAGTCCAAGTGAAAATATGTTCTCTGTAGAAACATCCTCCACACGCACATGAACTTACAGACTGGGTCCAGTATCAAAGAAGACTTTCTTTGGATTTATAAGAGTGGCGTATAAACTGTGATCCAGCTAGTGCAAGAGTGGCTATCTACCAGGGGAAAGGCCAAGAATCCAGTTCAGTCCATAAGGCTGGCTGTCTCAGCTTACAGCAGAATCCTGAGGAGCAGGCTGTAGTACCAGTCAAGGAATGGACCGCCAGCGACACTGAGGGCAAGCAGGCATCGCACGAGCTTCCTTCTTCCACAGCCTTTATATAGACTCCCACCAAAAGTTGTGACCCAGATTAAAGTGGATCTTCCAATTTCAAAGGATTTAATTATGAAAAATCCGGGTGAGTTGGTCTACAGATCGAGTTCCAGGACACTCGGGGGTACACAGATAAACTCTCTTGAGAAGCAAGCAAACAAACAAACTCCCTTACAAGTACCAGCCACTTGGGTTTTTGTTAATTCTAGATATAGTCAAGTTGACAAAAATAGCCATCACAGTGGCTAAAATGACATGGGTGCTTCCTGACTGATGCCTTGGGAAGGAAATAGCATTACCTTTGAATTATTCATACCACTAGCTTTAACCTGAGTCTAATAAGGAAGGAACAATCAGATATACTCAGAACATGAAATAGTCTCTTGCTATTGAAAGACAGAATAAACACAAGGAGACATTTCTCATGTAATGTAAACAAATCAAAACAGGCAAGTGCGAACCATAATTGTTGATTATATTCTGGATGTAGAAAATAGACTCAAGGGCTGGAGACATGGCTCAGCAGGTAAGAGCACTTGACTGTTCTTCTGAAGGTCCTGAGTTCAAATCCCAGCAACCACATGGTGGCTCACAACCATCCTTAATGAGATCTGACGCCCTCTTCTGGTGCTATCTGAAGATAGCAATAGTGTACTTATCTATTATAATAAATAAATCTTTGGGCCAGAGTGAGCAGGGACTGAACAGGGTTGACTGGAGTGAGCAAAGGTCCAAAATTCAATTCCCAACAACCACATGAAGACTCACAACCACCTGTACAGCTACAGTGTACTCATATACATAAAATAAATAAATATTTTCTTTTAAAAAAAGAAAATAGACTCAAAGAAGATTTTGGAGGTGCAGAGATACTTATATGTAGACTTATATTAGATAATACTGTGAAGTTTCCTGGATGTGGTAAGTATAATGTAATCAAATAAGACTACCTAGGACTGGTAAGATGGCTTGGGAGGTAAAAATGCTTGGCCAAATCTCATGACTTGAGTTAAATTCCCAAGACCCACCTGATGGAAGAAAACCAACTTCTTCAAATTGTCCTCTGACCTCTACCCACCAATTCATACCCACAAAATAAATAAATGAATGTGCTAAAATATGGTATCTATAATACTGAAATTGTGTGGCTGTGTGAATGAAGAAAAGTACAATACATATCTCAGGGTTAGTGTCAGGTATAGAGATAAAGAATATACTGTTAATATTTCATGTTCATACGTTTTGAAATCCCCCCCAAAAGGCAGGCGATGAGGAAGGTAGTGGCAAGTTTTGTCTTTTTATGATGATGAAGAGGAGCATAGAAATAGAACAGTAGTTAGATGAGAATAGAGGTGCAAGGGGACTCTTCTTCCTTCAACAAGAGGACCGAGGCTGACCAAGAGAACCTGTTCTGAACACTGGAGATAGGAGTGCCTAAAATAAACCAAACCTGTTACGTTCTAGATGCTAGAGAAAGACAAGCCCATGTGGTGATGCAGTTGCTGAGACTTAAAAGTCTAAAGTATTTAGCCAAATCAGATATAAAGTGTAAATTACAGTTCTCAAAATATCATCTGCAAACCTCTGCTCCAGGAGGTAACTGGTTTTCATAGACTTCCACATTAATCCTTTTGTGAGTATGTACAGTATTTTCTATGTCTTTCATGGCCAATGAGATCTGGTAGCCAGACATTCACCATGTCTGATCTCAGGACCATTCTAGTGAGGCTTCAGCTCTCATGGGAATCCTGTGTTGAGGTAGATTTCTTTACCTCAGAAGTTCTCTTCAGATCTACTGTACCTAGTGCCTTAGCTGGTGTCTGTGAAACATCAGAACTACAGGATGGTGATAAGACTCATCACAAGATAAAGAGTATCTCAAAAGCTTGAGATATAGTATTATATCTCAAGTAATAGGGTACAAAATGATTGCACATTTCAAGGTTAGGAGGAAACCCTAGTGTCTTGGAATAAAAGACTGATAATCTGGAAAAGAGGACCAGGATGGGTAGAATGAGAAAGAAATCTAAATTTGGTGTGAGTCCTTTTGGGTGTGTCCCTTGATGTCTGAAAGTCTGTTGTCTTTCTGCTTGTATGTCGCCAGTTCATCTGGCCCCTGTAAGGAGAGTTTGCCAGCTCTAAATCTCCCTGCCAGTTGTCCCTTTCAGTGTCCAGTGAGTTTTATCTAGCAGCAGCTGTCTATGCAGGTCCATGACCTCCATTAGCACAGCACCTGTATAGACAATGCACAGTGCAACAGAGGAGTGAAGGAGCCTGGAACTACTGAGTTTGGTCGTGGTGTCTGGAAACAGTGGTAAATCACAGTTGTATGGAAGGAACTGCCTCTGGGTCTGCAAAATGTGGTCTGAACTTTTTGATTTCACAACACTAGCAGGTATGTTACATGTAAAGAGCTGGCTGACCTGGACAAGTCCTTGGTTAGGGGTTATTGCTGAGAAGAGACACCATTACTAAGACAATTCTTATAAGGGACAACATTTAATTGGGGCTGGCTTACAGGATCAGAGATTCAGTTCATGCAGGAAGCATGGCAGGAAACATGGCTGCATCCAGACAGACATGATGCTGGATAAGAAGTCAAGAGTTCTACATCTTGATTAGAATGTAGTTAGGAGAAGACTGTCCTCCAAGCAGCCAAGAGGAGGATCTTAAAGCCCACTCCCACAGTGCCACATTTCCTCCCTCAAGACCACATCTTCTAATAGTGCCACTCCCTGGGCCAAGCATATTCAAATAACCAAATTTTACTCCCTGACCCCCATAGGTTTGTTCAAACACATGAGTCTATTAGTGCCATACCTAAACATAGAATAATGCAAAATACATTTGAACCAACTTCCAAAGTCCCCATAGTCGATAACAGAGTCAACAGTGTTCCAATCACTTAACTGTCAAAAAGTAGATCCATATCTCCAACATCACAGGATATACATTACCATTCCAAAACATTACCATGAGGAAATACTGGACCAAAGCAAGACCAAAAGCCAGCTGAGTAAACTCTAAGCTTTGATTCTCCATGTCTGATGTCAAAGTGCTCTTTGATCTCCAACTCCTTTCTGCTCTGTTGACTGCATCAAACTTCTTTCTCCTAGGCTAGTTCCACTCCAATAGCAACTTTCCTTAGCAGATATCCCATGGCTCTGGCATCTGAAACATCTTTGGGTCTCCAAGGCAACTTCAACTTTACAGCTTCTTGTTCTAGTGCCTGGGATCCACACATGATTTTCAGGGCTCCTCCAAAGAGGGTGTGCCACTTATCCAGATCTGCCCTCTGTAGCACTCTAGGGTCAGGTTGACTCCACTCCACTGCTGCTGCTGATCTTGATTATTTCATGGTACTGGCATCTCCAGTTCACCGGAGTCTTCCACTCCTACTAGGTTTCATCAATAGTTCCTTTCATGGTGCCAAGTCTCAAACTCTTTGCATGGCCCCTTCAGTGCTAGGCCATCAACTGCAACTGAGGCTGCACCTTCACCAATGGCCTTCCCTGGCCTCTCCCAGTGCCAAACCGCCCCAGTACCACCTGGGTGATTATTACACATTACTAAGTCCAGGTGAAATTTGAGGAACACAGTTTCTTTTCGCTCTCAGAAAACACTTCCCAGAAGCTTTCGCCTCAGGGATGTTGGTCTCTTCTTACTCACCACTAACTTAGCTCTAGCTAACGAGCATCAATTGTCTCAGTAGTCCTCTCTAGACTCAAAAGCCAGAGCCACATGGCTATTCAGGACCTTGCTCTGTAGATTGACCTTGAACTCAGAGATCTGCATGACCATGTGTCCTGAAAGCTGGGATTAAAGCCATGTACCGTTGCAGCTGGACTTAACTTTTTCTTTACCTGGAATTTGCTCTGTACTAGGCTGGCCTTGAACTCTGAGATCTGCTTGCCTCTGTCTCCTGGGATTAAAGGCATGTATCACCATGCCTATGCCTAAGCTTTTCACAGCTACTATGCCTCAAGATCCAGATCAAAATCCTGTGTCCTCCATTTTTGGATTATAGTTCATTCCAGATTAAAAGTCCTAGTGAAAACAATATCCACTTAATAATATCTAACATGATATAACTATTTCCTGTTCAGTGTCAAACAATAAGCTTAGCTAAGTGGGATCTTGCTCCAAAGTCACCATTCCCTTAACATGCTTACCTCCTTGAACACAGGATTTCATTTCATTTCACTTCCTGGTGTCCCTTTATTACATGTACCATACAATTTGTATTTTTCCTTTCTAAGCTTGCTATATTTGATCAAAACACTGTTTATGAGATTAAACCAGAGGACAAAATCTAGGCTGGGTTTTTCTGAGACTTATTTTGTCAATACAATTAATCAAAATCTCTTCACCTTAGTTAGCCTCAGGTAGACTTTTCAGACCAGGGAAAAAAGCAGCCACATTTTCCACCAAAATATAAGAACAGTATCTAGGCCACATACAGAGAAGAGTCCTCTGAAATCTCTTGAGCTAGGTCCCAACAGTTGAAATCACCCTCAGGAACACTGTCTTTCATGCTTCTATTAGTATGTCCCATTAAGCCCCACATAAAGCATTCCACTACTTTCTAAATCCAAAGTCCCAAATCCACATTCTTTCAAACAAAAGCATGGTCAGGCCTATCACAGCAATACCCCAGTCCCTGGCTCCAACTTATATCTTATTACTGAGAAGAGACACTATGAACAAGGCAACTCTTATAAAGGACAACATTTAGTTGAGGCTAGCTTACAGGTTCAGAGGTTCAGTCCATGTAGGAAGCATGGTAGCATCCAGGCAGACATGGTCCTGGATAAGAAGCCAAGAGTTTTACATCTTGATCAGAATGCAGTCAGGAGAAGACTGTCCTCCAGGCAGCTAGGAGGAGAGTCTCAAAGCCCACCCCACAGTAACACACTTCCTCCACAAGGCCACACCTACTCAAGGGTACATCTCCTAATCACATTCCTTGGGTCAAGCATATTCAATCCACTGAGATACTCAGTGTTCTCTATCAAAGACCCTTAAATCAGCCGGGCAGTGGTGGTGCATGCCTTTAATCCCAGCACGTGGGAGGCAGAGGCAGGTGGATTTCTGAGTTCGAGGCTACCCTACAAAGTGAGCTCTAGGACAGCCAGGGTTATACAGAGAAACCCGGTCTTGAAACACCAAAAAAGAAAGAAAAAAAAAAGACATTTAAATCAGAGTGATCAACAAACAGGCTTGGCCAATTTACAATTAATTCTGTAGTTTAGGTGGTAGGAGATAATCTTACAGCAGCCAACCCAAAGTGAATTGTTTAGTAATTGTCCAACTGCATCCTGCTCTAAGAATAGATGGGTTCCATAACTGTATCTCTTCTGCCCTGAAAGCTGACTGAGTCTAATAGCTGGGCATTTTAGCATCGTATCAATCCAGAAATATTAGTGATACCTTCACTGTCAGCATGTGAATTAAGCTGTGGAGTGGGGTTCTATTCTTGGCAGTAAAGTCTAGGCATCTTGCAAATGTGAGCAAGTGAACAGATATAACTACCTCCATAGACTTAAATGATAATTGGCTAAGGTTGCAGATGGGAATTTTATTGCACCTCTGGTTGAATATGGTGTGGGTAGGTGAGCCACACTGAACCCTTCAGTCACTAGCTGGCTAATTAGACTGTGCTCCTGAGGTTACCAATTGAAGGCCGAGGCCTTATAAATACTTGGAGAAATCTTTGAGAGTTAGTTTCCCATTCCTACCCCTTTGATATTATCAGTGCTTCCTCAGAGGGCGATAAAAATGCAATGACAGTCATCATGGGATTGGTCCAGATCACTGTGTTCTCACTTTCCTTCCCATAGTATATCTGAAGCTAGTTGTGCCTCTCCAGCCCACAAGGAAAAACTCATAACAATATTAAGATAACCATTCCCTTTTTACATGTGGACAGGTAAACTGATTAAGTGTGGTAAAGCTACTGGTGCCAGAGCACCAAGACTTAGTGGTATTTATTACTCTACACCATCATGATTTTATTTATTTTATGTATATGAGTACACTGTAGCTGTACAGATGGTTTTGAGCCACCATGTGCTTCCTGGGATTTGAACTGAGGACCTTCGGAAGAACAGTCAGTGCACTTACCCGATGAGCCATCTCTCCAGCCCCGACCATCATGAATTTGCAGCAAATAAACAAGCAAATTCAAGTTATCTTTGATGAAAGAGTAGATGCTGTTAATTGCTGCTATAAAATTCTGGCTACATGCAGCCCTTTAACATTTGGTGTGATGGAGCGATCATATGCATACAGCATATCTGCAAGCATAGTGGGAATTGTGCTCAGAAACACAATTAGGCTATTCTTTCCCTTACAAATCAAAACTGCTCATATTTAATGGCACTTCACTTGTGTCTCATAGAACAATAGACAACAATGGTGTTTATTGAGATGTGAAATTTGCCAGGATGTGCTCTCAGGATTGAACAGGCTCAGCCTGTTTCTGCAGAAAACATCAGATAATATTTGTTGCTAAGGATACAATTCAAGGTTTTAAGCAAGATTTAGAAACATCTATCTAGCACGATGTGCCTGACAGTTTCTCATTATTTCTTTGATGAAACTATTGGTAAATAGAAGGAATTTACTTATTTGATATTTTAGAAATGAAATAGACATTTAGAATATCTGTATAATTCAGTGAGCCAGTGTTTTCTAGGTGACCAAGGCACAGTATGAAAGATTAATTCCAAACTACCAATGATTGTCAAGTATTCAAAGTTAAAACTGATCACATCACCCTGCTACCGAGTGAAGAGAATAAAAGATTTGGAGAATAAAAGATTTGGACCCAGCCTGAGATGCATACAGCCTACGGAGAAGCCTTTACAAAGGCAAAGCAAAACCAAAACCAAAAAGTTTACAGTACCGTCACTACTGAGGACATAAAATTATAGGAGTTATTTTGTTTGCTTGCTTTTTTTGTTTGTTTGCTTTTAGGCAGGCTCTTTCTGTGCAGTTCATGCTGGCCTAGAACACGCATGTCTCAGCTTCCTGACTTCTGGAGTTATAGGCATGTACTACCTTGTCCTAACAAGAAATTTTTAGTTTACTTTAAAATAATTATTGGCCAAGAGACTTTAGTGTAAACAGTTTTAAAAGTTCCAGTTTAAAAAGTTTAAAACGCAGGGTTCCAGATTCCACCCTGTAATCAACTGTTAGAAAGCAACTACCTTGAGTAGAATATGAACACGTCCCTGAGAAGGAAATTAAAATGTCACTTCCTTTCTTGACACTCAAATGATGCTATACTTCACCCACATTAATAGTATTACAAACAGTGAGTGCAAAATAACACGTAGAAAAATTCTGCTTGTGTGTGTGCATGTGTGTGTATGCATGTGTGTGTATGCATGTGTGTACATGTGTATGTGTACATGTGTGTGTGCATATGTGTACATTAAAATTTTAAAAGTTTTTCTAAGATGTATTTTTTAAAAAATTAATTGCTAGGTTTTTATTTTTTCTTAATTTTTTATTATTTAAATGCATTTTATACATCAAACATGTTAATAATATTATTTTGAGAATCAAATAATACATAAAAAATTTGTTCAACTTTTATATTCCTATCTTTTCATACCCTATATATATCATTAATGAACAGTTAAACTAGCCAAACTGAGGATCCTATATCTAATGTTGAATATTAAATGGTTTTAAAATATACAAAATATTTTGGGAATTAATCATGGTAAAAGAACATAAAATATTAAAAATGAATATATTTTCATTAGGAAATATATTCAAGACAACACCCAGAGGAAGCTCCACTCCCAGGCGTTCTAACACGCCCAGGATCAGAGGTGAGGAGGACACAGCATCTGTCCCATCACCGGGAGTAACTGTGACAAGCAGGACCCAGGCTCACAGGAACTCTGCCAGCCAAGTGGCTCGGGTTGCTTCCTGTCTGTCTGGGCCAGCCAGAGCCCTGAGCAGACCTTGGGTGCAAACTCTGAAGTCATTCCCAAAACACCCAGAGGAAGCTCTACTCCCAGGTGTTCTAACAAGCCCAGGGTCACAGGATCCCAGATTCACAGGATCACAGAGACAGCTTGACTCTGAGGAGTTCTGACACAATCAGGATCACAGGAAGGACAGGCTCCAGTCAGATTTAGCAAGGGCAGGTAGCAGTAGAGATAACCACATGGCAGGGTCAAGCGTAAGAATATAAGCAACACAACCAAGATTACTTGGCATCATCAGAACCCAATACTCCCACCATTGCAAGTCCTGGAAACACCATCACACTGGAAAAGCAAGATTCAGATCTAAAATCACTTCTCATGATGACGATACAGGACTTTAAGAAAGCCATAAATAGCACCCTCAAAGAAATACAGGAGAACACAGGTAAACAGCTAGAGGCCCTTCAAGAGGAAACACAAAAATCCCTTAAAGAACTAAAGGAAAACACAATCAAACAGGTGAAGGAAATGAGCAAAACCATCCAGGATCTAAAAATGGAAATAGAAACAATATAGAAATCACAAAGGGAGACAACCCTGGAGATAGAAAACCTAGGAAAGAAATCAGGAGTCTTAGATGCAAGCATCACCAACAGAATACAAGAGATAGAAGAGAGAATCTCAGGGGCAGAAGATACCATAGAAAACATTGACACAACAGTCAAAGAAAGTACAAAAATCAAAAAGCTCTAACCCAAAACATCCAGGAAATCCAGGACACAATGAGAAGACCAAACCTAAGGATAGTAGGTATAGAAGAGAGTGAAGACTCCCAAGGTAATGGGCCAGTAAATATCTTCAACAAAATTATAGATGAAAACTAACCAAACCTAAAGAAAGAGATGCCCATGAACATACAAGAAGCCTATAGAACTTCAAATAGACTGGACCAGAAAAGAAATTCCTCCTGTCACATGATAATAAAAATACCAAATGCACTAAACAAAGAAAGAATTTTAAAAGTAGTAAGGGAAAAAGGTCAAGTAACATATAAAGGCAGGCCTATCAGAATTATACCAGACTTCTCACCAGAGACTATGAAAGCTAGAAGATCCTGTGCAGATGTCATACAGACCTTACAAGAACACAAATGCCAGTTCAAGCTACTATACCCAGCAAAACTCTCAATTACTATAGATGGAGAAAAGAAGATATTCCATGACAAAACAAAATTTACACAATATCTTTCCACACATCCAGCCCTATAAAGGATAATAGATGGAAAACATCAACATAAGAAGCAAAACTACACCCTAGAAAAAGCAATAAAGTAATCTTTCAATAAATCCACACAAACCTAATTCCATCTCTTACAACAAAAACAACAGGAAGTATCAATTACTTTTTCTTAATATCTTAATATGAAAATATTATCAACATATCCTAATCGATTGAAATCCAAAAATACAAGGAATTAGAAATTTATTGACTGTCATCCAATGGTCTTATAGGACACAATGAAAGCAGTGCTAAGAGGGAAACTCAAGTGCCTCCAAAAAGAAACTGAAGAGAGCTTACACTAGCACCTTGGCTGCCAAGTTTTGGTATGATGTGTCCTTATTTTCATTAAATTCTAAAAAGCCTTTAATTTCTTTCTTTATTTCTTCCTTGACCAAGTTATCATTGAGTAGAGTGTTGTTCAGTTTCCAGGTGTATGTGTGCTTTCTGTTGTTTTTGCTGGTTTTTAAGACCAGCCTTAGTCAATGGTGATCTGATAGGGTGCATGGGATTATTTCATTTTTCTTGTATCTGTTGAGGCCTGTTTTGTGACCGATCATATGGTCAGTTTTGGAGAAGGTACCATGAGGTGCTGAGAAGAAGGTATATTCTTTTGCTTTAGGATGAAATGTTCTATAAATATCTGTTAGAACCATTTGGTTCATAACATCTGTTAAGTTTCACTGTGTATCTGTTTAGTTTCTGTTTCTATGATGTGTCCATTGCTGAGAGTGGGGTGTTGAAGTCTCCCACTATTATTGTGTGGGGTGCGATATGTGCTTTGAGCTTTAGTAAAGTTTCTTTTATGAATGTGGGTACCCTTGTATTTGCAGCATTGAGAGTTCATCTTGGTAGATTTTTTTCTTTGATGGGTATAAAGTGTCCTTATCTTTTTGATAACTTTTGGTTGAAAGTTGATTTTATTGGATATTAAGATGGCTACTCCAGCTTGTTTCTTGGGACTATTTGCTTGGAAAATTGTTTTCCAACCTTTTACTCTGAAGAGGTGTTTTTCTTTGTCACTGAAGTATGTTTCCTGTATGCAACAAAATGCTAGGTCCTGTTTTTGTATCTAGTCTGTTAGCCTATATTTATTTATTGGGGAATTGAGTCCATTTATATTAAGAGATATTAAGGAAAAGTGATTGTTACTTCCTTTTATTTTTGTTGTTAGAGGTGGAATTATGTTTGTGTGGCTATCTTTTTTTGGGTTTGTTGAAAAGATTACTTTCTTGCTTTTTTTTAGGGTGTAGTTTCCCTCTTTGTGTTGGAGTTTTCCATCTATTATCCTTTGTAGCGCTGGATTTGTGGATATTGTGTATATTTGGTTTTGTCATGGAATATCTTGGTTTCTCCATCTGTAGTAATTGAGAGTTTTGCTGGGATAGTAGCCTGGGATGGCATTTGTGTTCTCTTATGGTCTGTATGACATCTGCCCAGGATCTTCTAGCTTTCATAGTCTCTGGTGAGAAGTCTGGTGTAATTCTGATAGCCTTGCCTTTATATGTTACTTGCCTTTTTTTCTTACTGCTTTTAATATTCTTTCTTTGTTTGGTGCATTTGGTGTTTTTATTATTATGAGACAGGAGGAATTTCTTTTCTGGTCCAGTCTATTTGGAGTTCTATAGGCTTCTTGTATGTTCATGGGCATCTCTTTCTTTAGGTTAGGGAAGTTTTCTTCTATAATTTTGTTGAAGATATTTACTGGCCCATTACCTTGGGAGTCTTCACTCTCTTCTATACCTATTATCCTTAGGTTTGGTCTTCTCATTGCATCCTGGATTTCCTGGATGTTTTGAGTTAGGAGATTTTGCTTTTTGCATTTTCTTTGACTGTTGTGTCAATGTTTTCTATGGTATCTTCTGCCCCTGAGATTCTCTCTTCTATCTCTTGTATTCTGTTGGTGATGCTTGCATCTATGACTCCTGATCTCTTTCCTAGGTTTTCTAACTCCAGGGTTGTCTCCCTTTGTGATGTATTTATTGTTTCTATTTCCACTTTTAGATCCTGGATGATTTTGTTCATTTCCTTAGCCTGTTTGATTGATTGTGTTTTCCTATAATTCTTTAAGGGATTTTTGTGTTTCCTCTTGAAGGGCGTCTAGCTGTTTACCTGTGTTCTCCTGTATTTCTTTAAGGGAGTTATTTATTTCCTTCTTAAAGTCCTCTATCATCATCATGAGAGGTGATTTTATATCTGAATCTTGCTTTTCTAGTGTGATGGTGTATCCAGGACTTGCTATGGTGGGAGAATTGGGTTCTGATAATGCCAAGTAACCTTGGTTTCTGTTGCTTATGTTCTTATGCTTGTCTTTTGCCATCTGATTATCTCTAGTGCCACCTGCCCTGGCTATATCTGACTGGAGCTTATCCTTTCTGTAATCCTGGTTGTGTCAGAACTCCTCAAAGTCAAGCTGTCTCTATGATCCTGTGATTCTATGATCCTATGATCCTGAGATCCTAGTGTGACCAAGCTCCTGTGATCCTGTGATCCTGAGCATGTTAGGGTGCTTGGGAGTGGAGCTTCTTCTAGTTGTTGTGGGACTGGCTGCAGAATTAGCACCCAAGGTCTGCTCAGGGCACCGGCCCAGACTGGAAGGAACCTGTGCCATTGGTTGGGTGGAGTTCCTGGGTGCCTGGGTCCCACTGGTCCCAGTTACTCCCCAGTGTTGGGGGTAGATGTTGTGTCCTCCTCACCTCTGATCCTATGATCTTGGGCATGTTAGAGAGCCTGGGAGTGGAGCCTCCTCTGGGTGTTATGGGACTGGCTGTGGTGTTTGTGCCCCTAAGATGTATTTTTATGTGTATGGGTTTCACTTGCATGTATGTCTGTGTACCATTCATATGTCTAATACCAGGAGAGGGTATTGCATCCTTTAGAAGTGGACTACAGGTGGTTGTTCAGTTGTTATATAGGTGTTTGGAATGAAACCCAGATCCTCTGGAAGAACAGATTGTACTCTTAACTGCTAAACCATCTCTATGCTCCTCAAATTTACCTTTTAAAAGTATTTTATTTTTATTAAAATATAATTACATCACTTTCCCTCTTTGCTCTCCACTGTCCAACACCTCTTCCCTACTCCTGCTCCCTCTCAAATTTATAGCCTCTATTTCTTCACTCTTGTTACACACACAAATATACACACACATATACACGCACACACATATGTGTGTGCGTGTATATTTGTGAGAATATGTATGTGTGTATGCACACAGAGAAAATTGCTGAGTCTGTTTGCTTCATGTTGCTTTTATTATGTATATATTTTAGGGTTAGCTATGTTGTATTAGATAACCAACTAGAGGGCTCATTGCTAGGGAAGACTAATTCTACCTCTCTCAGTAGTCATTAGCTGTCTGTATCTTTCCGTAGAGGTGGGGCCTTGTGATATTGTCCCCATCCCTGCTGGCGTGTTCACATAGAAGAGGTAGCTTAGGTGTCTCTCTCATCTGAAAGGATACAAAAATTAAAGTCCTACTTTAAAAATTGCATTTAACCTCAGTTATCTCACCAAACATCTTAGCTTAAAAACTAGTCATATTGAAGGGTTAGGACTTCAACTTATGAATTGAAGGAAACATAACAAATTCTAGTAAGTTAATATAAATGCTATGGTTTTATTTAAAATCTTATTTTCCAAAGCAGGAGTAGGGTGGGGTAGGGTGGGGTAGGGTGAGGAACTGTCTGAGAATATTGTAAGAAAACCCTTGTTTGAAAGCAGTTTACAATTCAAGCTTCCAGAACTTCCAGAAGTTTTCATTCCTGAAGCCACCTAATTGGTGGTATTTTGTAATGGTAGACTAAAAATGCTAACACAGCAAACATATAATAGGCTTATTATTTTTAAATGAATTAAGAATTTCAACATTGTCTTAGTGTTCTTTTCTTTTTTTTATTTTTTTTTTTTTAGTTTTTCAAGACAGGGTTTCTCTGTGTAATGGCCCTGACTATCCTGGAACTCACTCTATAGATCAGGCTAGCCTAGAACGCAGAGAGATCTGCCTGCTGGGATTATAGGTGTGTACTCCACTGGCCAGCCTCAATGTTTATTTCTAATTATTGGGTTCTGGCATCTCAAAAATCTTGAGGTCTCCAAGACAACTTCAACCTTATAGCCTCTTGTTTCAGTGCATGAGATCCACAGGTGATTTTCAGAGCTCCTCCAAAGGGCTTGTACCACTTCTCCAGATCTGCCTTCTGTAGCATGGAAGTGTTTTCTGAGAGTGGAAAGAAACTGTGTTCCTCAAGTTTCAGCTGGACTTAGTAATGTGTAATAATCACCCAGGTGGTACTAGTGAGGTTTGGCACTGGGAGAGGCCAGGGAAGGCCATTGGTGAAGGTGCAGCCTCAGTTGCAGTTGATGGCCTAGCACTGAAGGGGCCATGCAAAGAATTTGAGGCTTGGCACTATGAAAGGAACCTAGGAGGGACTACTGGTGAAACTTAGTAGGAGTGGAAGACTCCAGTGAACTGGAGATGCCAGTACCATGAAATAATCAAGAACAGCAGCATCAGTGGAGTGGAGTCAACCAGAGTGCTACAGAGCACAAATCTGGAGAAGGGGCACAAGCCCTTTGGAGGAGCCCTGAAAATCATGTGTGGATCTCAGGCACTAGAACAAGAAGCTGCTTTGGAGACCCCAAGATGTTTAAGATGACAGAGCCGTGGGATATCTGCTAAGGAAAGTTGCTATTGGAGTGGAACTAGCTTAGGAGAAAGAAGTTTGATGCAGTCAACAGAGCATAAAGTAGTTGGAGATCAAAGAGCACTTTGACATCAGACATGGAGAATCAGATCGAGCACATGAAAGGACATGTGATAAAGAATTCTTTGCTAACAGCACACATGTATTGGTCCTTCTTACGTTTCACAATTAAGCTCCATTTGTCAGGACTCCATAGAGAGAAATGCATCAATAAAACTTCATAGAGAGTTAATATCTATTAACATCAATGGACTCAACTCACCAATAAAAAGACATAGACTGTCAGATTGGGTACATAAACAGGACCCAACATTTTGCTGCATACAGGAAACCCACCTCAGTGACAAAGACAGACACTACCTCAGAATAAAAGGCTGGAAAACAATTCTCCAAGCCAATGGTCCCAAGAAAAAAGCTGGAGTAGCTATTCTAATAGCGAATAAAATCGACTTTCACCCTAAAATGATCAAAAAAGATAATGAAGGACACTTCATATTCATCAAAGGTATGATCTACCAAGATCAACTCTCAATTCTGAACATCTATGCTCCAAATGCAAGGGCATCTACATTCATAAAAGAAACTTTACTAAAGCTCAAAGCACACATTATACCACACACAATAGTAGTGGGAGATTTCAACACCTCACTCTCTGCAATGGACAGATCATAGAAACAGAAACTAAACAAGGACACAGTGAGACTAACAGAAGTTATGAAACAGATGGATTTAACAGATATCTTTAGAACTTTTTATCCTAAAACAAAAGGATATACCTTCTTCTCAGCACCTCATGGTACCTTCTCCAAAATTGACCATATAATTGGTCACAAATCAGGCCTCCACAGATACAAGAAGATTGAAATAATTCCTTGTATCCTATCAGATCACCATGGACTAAGGCTGCTCCTCAATAACAACATAAACAATAGAATGCCCACATACACGTGGAAGCTTAAAAACACTCTACTCAATGATAACTTGGTCAAGGAAGAAATAAATAAAGAAATTAAAAACTTTCTAGAGTTTAATGAAAATGAAGCCACAACATACCCAAACCTATGGGACACAATGAAAGCAGTCCTAAGAGGAAAACTCATAGCTTTAAGCGCCTCCAAAAAGAAATTGGAGAGAGCATACACCAGCAATTTGACAGCACAACTGAAAGCGCTAGGACAAAAAAAAGCAAATTCATCCAAGAGGAGTCAAAGGCAGGAAATAATCAAACTCAGGGCTGAAATCAACCAAATAGAAACAAAAAGAACTATACAAAGAATCAACCAAACCAGGAGCTGGTTCTTTGAGAAAGTCAACAAAATAGATAAACCTTTAGCCAGACTAACTAGAGGGCACAGAGATAGTTTACTAATTAACAA
>JADRCD010214251.1:36471-68095 GCA_019843815.1 Montemys delectorum | reverse complement strand
AATGCACCACACCAGTACCAGTGTCCAGCAGGCTGCAAGGTGCATTAATCACAGTTTCATGATCACAGCCTAGAAGAAAAGCAGGCACCTCCATGACAAGTAAGGAGACAGCATGGAGCCTGCTCACCTTGTGGCCGAGCAGACCATACTTCACACTGCCAGCTGCAGGCTGCGGCTGTTGGGGGAAGCAGTCTCTGGTGGGCTTGCATGACCCTCAGGATTTGAAGTGTGGGCTATTTTCTCAGTAGGTTCAAGATTCTGAAGAGAGGTTTGGGGTGAGTAATAGTAATTAACTCTTAAGTCTTTCACAGTAGCATTTCATGACTGGAAATACCTGCCCTAGAGTCACAGAGCCACGGTTGCCGGCACATGGGGCCACATGCAGCTCTGTAGGTTTGCAGACTGTAGCTTCTTGGGCAAGACCTCCTGGAGCAATAGAGGCAGAGCAATGGCCACTCACCGTTCAAGGGATGCAGGGTGGGAAGCACTGCCCTGTGTAACCTTGACACCGAGTGGCAGCACCCTCAATCTTGGTAGCACAAAAGAGACCCCAGAATTGGCCAGCTTAGAACTGAGTGGGCTGGGCAGTTTCTGGAAGGATATGGGGCTGCTTGACATTTGAGGCCAGGCTTGGGTTCCTGGGTGTGTGGCCAGATGTGGTCATTGGTGACCACCGTGAGGTTACTGCTTGGGAACTCTGGCTAGCTTGTCTGGGACGAGCCTGGCCAGGAGGCTGTGGAGATTAGAGGGCACCACTGAGAGCTGTGCAGGCCATCTAGAGTGGTTGAGAGAGGGTGTGAGGCAAAAAGTTGTGTTGGCATTCAGGGATGAAAGGGAAGACAAGCTCACAGAGAAGTGGGTCTTTGCTGCTGGCCCTGCTGCTACCAAATAGCAAGGTCAATTTGGAGATAGTGAGGGTGTGGGGACCTGTTCACCTCAAGGCCATTGGTGGAGGCAGCCACATGGATGTCGCCTTCCTGGGGGATTGTGTGAAGAAAAAGAGGGTTGATTTCATCCCACCCCCAGAGTACTTGGAAAGTACAGTGTGTTAGAGTGCCTTTGATCTGCCCACAGAGTACAGTTTTCTGAATGATACCTTGAGGTACCTCTTTGGTGGAAAATGTGAAATGTCCCTTTCAGAGGGAGGTGAGACTGGGCTGAACCTGTTCACAAAGGATTTTGTCACTTACCCAGTGAGAGGTAGTGATGCTGAAGAAACTCAAAGTAATACAACTGATGTTATAAATGACTCACTAATTTGCTTTGGAGAAATTAAGTCACACATGTGGAATTTAGCTAAAGGAACACTGCCTCCAAAATATCCCAGAGGTAAGTGGTCTGCTAAACGAGCCTGTTGGTGATAGATAGGGGAATTTAGGATCCTGGGATATAAATATCTACTTAGTGGGAGTGGCCAGTCTTTAGGTTCCATTCCCATTACAAAGGAGACTTCACTGACTTAGAACCAATCTCAGGCTCATCCCAAAGACATGCCTTTAATGGCAGCTCAAAGCAGGCCATGCAGGATCACAACCATCAGTAGTCCTGTCTGCTCTTAAGTCCCCTGTGCTCTTATCAGGAAGAGCACTAATCTGCCAGGTGGACAAGTGGGCCTGGGTAACAACGATTCAAAAAGAACAAAACAACACTGGTATACATAAGAGAAAGTTTTGGCAGTGTCTTTTTGCTGTGTAAGTCTCCCATCTGCCCAAGTGGGCAGACTTGCAGTCTCCACCTGTCTCTGTTTAAATTGTTCAAAATGTGACTTGGGGCTGGGACCTAAAAGAGATTTTTATTAAAGAGGTCAGCTTATGTAAAGTGCATAAGCCTAGGGTATATATAAGTTAGCAAAATCATCTGTTCAAGGCCAGTTATTCCTTGGGTATTAGCCAGTGCTGGACACACTCTTCCTTCATTTCTAAGTGCATAGAGTGATTCCTCACTGAGAAGGAATGCTATTTCTTTTACAGTGGCTCTTGAATACCTGAGTCCCTTGCCAGAATCGGTGTCAGTCCTCCAAAGTTGGTGCCTGGGCATCAGAAGGGGTCCTCACCATGCGCCAGCTATCTTAAATGCCCCAGAAGTGTCATGGGAAAGGCCCCTTTGCATCGGCTCTGGTGTCAGGGGGCAGCAGTGGGAGGTGTGAATGTCAGTCCGTCCTGGCTTCCTTCCTCCCGAATTATTGCTTTCCACTTAATAGCTAATTAATAATAGTTGATAAACAAAAGGAAAAAAACCAATGCAGCATACGTATGTTGCTATGACTGTGAACCCATGAGCCTGGCTGGGTCTCTACATGACCTTAATGTTGCGTTGCGTGTCTTCCTGCTACCAATACGACCTTTTGTCTTTTAAGCTGACTTTGTTTTTGTTATACAGTGTTAGAAATGCCCACTTTCTATAGGAAACTAAACACTCAGGGATCAGATCCCTGTAATGAACCTTTACATGAGCCTCCTTCTAGTGCTACCCTTAGGCATCTGCGCAAGGGGAGTACCCTGGCCTTTGTCCTGTGTGTGGTTCTGTTTCTATTATGGTTTACGGCATAGGTGGTGGTATGCCTTTTGTTTCTGTTTTTGTTTTTCCTGCAGTTTTTTCTCAGTGGTTCTGTTTTTTGGTTTTTGTTTTTTTTTTCTTAAAAAAAAATTTTTTTTTTGCTTGTTTTTTTCATGACAGGATTTCTCAGTGTAGCCCTGGCTGTCCTGAAACTCACTCTGTAGACCAGGCTGGCTGTTGAACTTAGAATCCACCTGCCTCTGCCTCCTCTGCTGGATTAAAGGCGTGCGCCACCACTGCTGGGCTTCCCAAAGTAATTTTAAAAGTATAAATCTTTTAAAATTATTTTAATAAATGAAAACAGATCCTTGTCTTGAAAGTATCACACTGCAGATAGGTAATCCCAGCATATGGAGCTGGCCATGTGCCTTCACTGTGCTAAAGAAGGTTCTGTTGCCTTCTGAAGGGCTGAGTCTCCAAGCTGGGATTTGTAACGAGTGTCCTCTCCCTGTGCAGCCTCTCCTGGTCTTTCTCACCAGCTAGTTAGTATCTGTTCACCTGAGGCCCAGGCCAGATTGCTTCTGGATCTACTCCCCTCCTCAGACTCAAGTCTCCTAAAAAGCTCACTGTCTGTGGCCTCCTGATGGCACAGCATGAGCTTCTGCTAGAGCCAGGCTCCCACAGCTCACACCATGTCTGCCTGTGCTCAGAGGGCTGCCAGGGCCTGAGAAGGGCCAGTGGGAGGACACTTGGACAATGGCTGCATGGACTACGCTCAGAACAGGGCCTCTTGTGTTGTGCCTCAGTGAGCCTCTCCTACCCTGCTGTGGCTCATTATTTAGGCCTAGCCTGGCCCAAGGCCTTCAGGTGTGTCCTGGGTGGCTTCCGTGGAGGAGGGAGCTGTGGAGGGCCATGGGCACAGCACGAAGCCTTGGGGCAGAGGAAAGAAGGCCCCTGTCTCAGTGGTCTGAGATAACAATCTCGGAGGCCTTTCTGCCTCACTGCACCCTCTCTGTCTCAGCTTATCTTTGAGCACTCCGGGAAGAAAGAAACCACAATGTTGGCATTGGCCCAAGAAAGCCAAAACATTTCTGGCTCGACTGCCAGTGTGGTCAGGTGCCAGTGATTGAAACAGGCTGTGTGTGCTTTTCTGATGAATCCACTCCCATCCCTGCCTGCTTATTTCTAGGAAATGCTACTGTAGATAAGCTGGAGGACTTCATCAACAACATCAACAGTGTCCTGGAGTCTCTGTATATTGAGATAAAGAAAGGAGTCACAGAAGACGATGGGAGACCCATTTATGCACTGGTATGTGAGGCAGCGCCCTCTAGTGGTATTTTGAGAAACTGGCGCGGAGAGCTCTGCAGTTGCTCATTCTGAGAGAGGGATGAGAAAGTGATCAACTTTGTGGTGGAGACATGGCTTGATCCTTATGTGGTTTATTTTTAGGTGAATCTTGCTACAACTTCAGTTTCCAAAATGGCCACGGATTTTGCAGAGAACGAGCTGGATCTGTTTAGAAAGGCTGTGAGTACAGTACTTGTTGCTACAGTATGCTGTGCTTCTAATGGGAGGAAATAGAAACTGCAATTGTGGAGGTCATGCTCCCCAGCTGTTGTATTCGTCATGGGTGCCCCACTCGTGCGTGATGAATCAGGAGGGAGGTCGCTGCATTTGCATGAAATTTTTAATTGAAACCAGTATACTAGGGTGGCCCTGCATTTGGGACAAGAGGACCAAGAGGAAACAAAGCTCTAAGTTTTTATACCTTCTCAGAACAAAGTTTTACAGCTTACAACGTGGATTGGTTACAGTTTACAACATAGACTGGTTACTCTTTATCTTTCCCATTGTTCTTTTGTTTCTGTTGACCTTCCTCCTCCAGGTGAGGAGTAGATACCTGTTGCAGTAGGAGGAGTTGTGGGGAGATCCACCCTCCCCGGGGACTTTCCTGGAACCAGGCATTTCTTGGGGATGGGTGTTTGCTCTGTAAACCTTTCTGAAGCACTGTCTTTAGGCTAAATGGACATTCCTTGCTCTTTGGTATTTTTATGAGGTGTCCCTATTTTCTCAATTCTTACACAGCTTCCTGGGTCTCACGGGGAGTGGCAGGCCAAACAAACCACCTGAGAACTTGTTGAAGTGCATGGGCCCCAGTCCTTGCCCCAGAATGCTCCAAACCCAACCCTGAACTTTAGTGAGGTACTCACTGAATGGTTGACGCGCTAGGGCCCTGTTCTTCCAAGCTTTATAGCAGTTTGTTCAGCCCATCTGCCACAAGACTAAGACTGGCTAAGACTGGTTCTGAGTCCTGAAAGCACATAGCAGCTACTGGAGAGGTAGGAAAGGAGTGCCCCTCTCCAGTTTCAGCGTGACTGGGCCCTTCAAGACAGGTAGACTTTCTAGTTTTATGGTTTTATGGTACTCCTAGGCTGTCAGCAGTGGTGTGGAGAATAAAGGTAGGACAAGGGCCACACCCTGTGTGCACATAGGATGGATACCTAGCACCTGTTCTGCCACAGACAGAAACTTAGGGAATGTGCCTGGTATGAATCCATGCAGTTTCTCCTGCTGACCCACCCTGGCTCTGCTCCTCTGCCTGAGTGAGGAGAGGTGCTGCCTCCTGTGCCCAGGCAGTGGTTTTTCTCCTTCTTCTGGGAGACGGAGGCACGGCAGGAGTGCTACTCCGGGGAGGTATAACAGGAGTTGGATTAGACATGCCTGCTGTTATACATTCTCTTCCTGAAGGGCTATCTGTACCACCATGCCTGTGTTGGGGCCATTTTAGCCCATCCTGGCCAGGGCTGGCTGGAGGCTTTGGTGCGGTGTTTGTTATTCAAATAGATGAATAAGGTACCTCTTTCTCTTGCAGTTGGAACTGATCGTTGACTCAGAAACTGGCTTTGCTTCTTCTACAAACATTCTGAACCTAGTTGATCAACTCAAAGGCAAAAAAATGAGGAAGAAGGAGGCAGAGCAGGTGCTGCAGAAGTTTGTGCAGAGCAAGTGGCTGATTGAGGTACCCTGGTGGCCTTCACCTGTTCACTCGGAAGTGCACAATCTCTGTTCTTGCAGTTGACCCAGGCCCATCTGTGGGCCCTTCTCTCTGAGAGGAGAGCCTGTGTTCCCTAACACTCACATGGTTTGTCTTGGGTGCTGCAGCCACGTGTAGAAGAGGCTGGACTCGATGGAAGGTTTATCCGAGCTCTGGTGCAGACAGGCATTGTGCAGTGGTGGTGTGAATAAAAATGCCCCCACAGGGTCATGTTTGAATACTCTAATTGGTGGAACTGTTTGGGAAGGGGTAGGAGATATGGTCTTGTTAGAAGAGATATGTCACTGGGGCATGGGCTTTGAGGTTTCAAAATACTCCCATCCTCCCTGGTGTGTTCTCTGCCTCCTGCTTATGGATTGAGATGTAAGCTGTTGGGAGACTGCTCCAGTGCCATGCCTGCCTGCCTGCTCCATGCTCCCTGCTATGATCATGGTCTCTAGCCCTCAGAACTGGGAGCCAAAAATTAAATGCTTTCTTCAGTAAGTTACGTTAGTCACAGCTATGAAAAAGTAACAGACATAAAGTTTGTGGGATGAACATGGCCCTAACGCCTTCCTGGGTCTGACTCCTGGTACAGCTAACTGCTCTTTCACTCCTATGCCTGGGGTGGCACAGGGGCAAGTGTGAGAGTGTGAAGTGCCCCCTGCTGTAGGAGGCTTCCAGGGTGCTATGACAGCGTTGTCACTATTGTGCTGTTGAGGGCCAGTGCTCTTGGCCTTCCACTCAGTACGCTGACCCTAGAGGTACACAGAGTACATGCAGACACAGGTGGGTCTGGGACGAGCAGGCTGTGTGGTGAGGCCTGGCTGGAGCGAGGCACATGTCCTAGGTTTCCCCCCAGAAAAGGTACTACTGTTTCCATAAGCCCAGACCTGAACTCAGGTTGGCCCCATGGATCACAGCTCTGCCCCACCAGAGCCCCAGCATGCTGCTAGCTACGCTGTCTCCAGCTTCTTCCTTGGGTAGTCTATCCATGGCCTGAGAGTGCTGTTGGTAGCCTCATTCACTACCCTTTACTTCCTTTCTGGGAACCTTGGTGGAATTCTAATCCGAAGCGTCTGCCGGGAAGAGAGGTAGGAGTGGCCTCGGGGAGTGAGGGCCAGCCTGGGGACATTCTGTTTGTCCTGTGTAGGTGTGTGTTGACCACAGCTTGGTTGGTTTGCCTATGTTGACACTCAGCTAGCATGCAGCCCAGGTAACAAACCTGGTTAGGTGCCTGTGGCACACACATCAGTGACTCTTCAGTTTCTTGGCCTCTCTGGGATGGGTTTGTCAGTGTAGAATGTTCTGATGTACTCTCTTTGAGGGAGACTTTTTGAGAGCAGGGGTTCTGACTTTATTGTCCTGTTTCAGAATGTGCCTGACAACTGTAGTGCTCAGTAAATGCTTGCTGAGTGGGTGACTGGGTTCCCTTTGCCTAGCTCTCTGCTGCTAGCAGGCTGGCATAGAGAGGAGGGGTCCCGCCTCCAGCTTCTGGGGCCTACCATGGTACCTATGGCCTCCAGCCCCCTGTCCTTCTGGTGCCTTTCAGAATGAAGATGCTGGCTGTGCCTTCTATAGGACAGCTCTGGGCTGCTTAATGGGAGGGTTTAATGGGAGTCCTGAAGAAGTGTGTGAGCTGCTGTGGAGGGAGCACGGAGGCCCTCCACCTGGCCACCCATCAGCCCCTCAGTCTCCTCAGTCCTGCCACTGGGCATCCCCTGAGTTCTTGTTTACCACGTATCCGGTGAAGGAAGGCACCGACTCAGGCAGTAGGGGGTGTGGTTGGGAGAGCACCTCTGGGCTCCTCCACTCTCTGGGCAGGGCTGCTGTGAGTTCTGTGGGGGACCCACTGAAGGATTGCTGAACCCACTGAAGGGTTGCTAGCTGGTCCCTTGTCAAGCCTTCCTAGGCATCCAGTTCCCTGATCAGAGGAACTGGTTTTAGAGTCCTCTTTGGCCTCGGAATTGTAGCCTCCCTTTGTTTGCTAAGGCTCAAGGGCATAGGTACTGTGCAGCTGGTTGGTCCATAGAAGGCTCTGGACTGGAGTGCTAAGTCTGGTGTCAGAACCTGGCCCTCATCCTCCCCATAGTTCAGGTTGGCTCCCTCTGGTGGGTGCAGCTTCAAGAGCAGGGGAAGGAGGCCCAGGGAGCTGGCTGAGTAGTGGGCCACTAGTATGGACCTGCGATCTTTGACAGCTAACACCCACAGGACTGAGAATGCTCCTACCACACCTGAGTAGGCTCCAAGTCCCTGTCTGCCTAGCAATAGCCACTGCTCAGGATACTAGTGCTTTGTGTACGAAGGCCTTTCTATTTCTGAACTCCTTTCCCATTGCCCATTCTTGGCTCCTGGAAATAATTTCACTCGCTTCTTTGGTCACCAGGCCCTCATAAATGTCCTGCTCCTACTTTTCTACTTCTGCCTTGGAAAGGAAGCTCAGCTTCCATGAACACCCTTCCCCACTGGGGGGTGGGTGGGTGGAGCAAGAACTTAGGTGTGGAAGTCAGCAATATGAGGGGGACTGTCCTGTCGGGCTGTCTCTTCAGCCTACATCTACTACAGAGCCACCTTTGTGTGTGGCCGTCCTGTCAGCTTACCTCTGTCCAGTTCACATGCCCAAGACCACCGAGACTCCACACTGGCTCTTCTAGCTTCATTTGTAAAGTGGCAGTCAGGGCTGGCAGTGATGGGGCAACACTGGTGGGAAGGGGTTGGGAAGTGGGCACCCTGCTGGGGTTGTCTTGGGTTACCCATCTGGAGATTGTTCTCCTCCCTGGCCTCAGTCTTCCCTTGCTGACGACACTGACTGTGACTATGGGGCCATCACATCTCTGAAGGCAAGAGAGGTTCTGAGATCTGGAGGGTAGGAAGACCTTCGCCTCCATTGTCTGTTTGACGTTTGGTTTCCCTTTCTTGAGGTTTGGCTAAAGGGACTTTGCTGACATTGGTTGGCTGGGATTGGTGACAGTGTGTGTGCAGTGACTAGATCATCTAGACCTAGTCCTCCTGCACTCTGGGCTGTGGAACGGGCAGAGTCAGCTCTGAGCTAGCATGAGTGTGTTGTGTCCCTGCAGAAAGAGGGGGAGTTCACCTTGCATGGCCGGGCTATCTTGGAGATGGAGCAGTTCATCCGAGAGAGCTACCCAGATGCTGTGAAGATATGCAACATCTGCCACGGCCTCCTCATCCAGGTAATGCAGGCAACAGTAGGAGTAGGCTCACTGCTCAGCCCACTGGACCTCCACTGTTAAATCCCTCACGATATAGCACCTTCAGGACAGGCCATGATGTGCTCCCCTCTTGATGCACCCCTAGTTCTCTCCCTGGACGTTCAGCTCTATCCCAAGGGTGCTAATGGGTGCTGGCTGATATCTTAAGTGTTGGTAGCTCTGTGACACGTTTTTCTCTGTACCACCATTCTGCTTTTCAACTGCAGCTTTGCAGGTTTTCCTACAATTTAATCAGGCTGGATGCCTGAGTTTGCTTCTTTTGGATTATCTTGGGCAACCAGGCTCCATACTGATCTATGTGCGTATCCATGGGGTCCATGATATTTCTATGTTCGGATTCTTGGAGGTGGAGTCTTGGGCTTACAACATGCTTCTCTTGATCTAAAAGCATGTGATACATGTTGTCACTTGGCCTACTGTAAAGATGTATGCCTCTGTTTCCTCCCATCAGGGACTCTCTGGTCAGAGAGCCTGTGCTTGGGGCTACAGGGGCTTGGCAGGGAGGGAGGTTTTCAGCATCTCCCATCCATGCCTACTTGTTCAAAATTCTGTAGTGAAAGCCCTACTGTAAGGACTTGGGTTTATTGCCAGCATTAAGTTTGGGCCTGGAAGTTTAAACCCTCCAGCCTGCTAGCCATTTTCTTGCAGCTTTCTGAAGGTTTTGAGTTGAGAGATGTACTGGTCCATGGTCAGGTCATCAGGCGGTCTTGTTTCAGGGTCAAAGCTGTGAGACGTGTGGAATTAGGATGCATTTGCCTTGCGTGGCCAAATACTTCCAGTCCACCCCTGAACCACGCTGCCCCCACTGTAATGACTACTGGCCCCACGACATACCAGGTACGTCCCCCACCCCCAGAGTGCTCATGGGATGGGGTGGCCTTGTGATGGGCTGTCTGTGGGACCTCTGTTCTAAGTCTGGGCCCCAAGAGCACCCTTGGAGGGAGGGCTGAGCAGGTCTCTGAGCATGAAGGTCACTGTTGGTGACCTGTTGAAGCGCAGGTGAGCACTGCCTGCTTGCCTTGTTCTACAGGCAATCCAATAGAATCCAATAGAAACCCCAAGGCTTGTGAGAGCCAAACGAGGCTGTCCTTATAGCCATCCAGGGACAGGGATGGGAAAGCCACTCCCCAGCTCCCTCAGTGAGCCATGCTGCCTGGCTCACGGTGCTGTGAGAGGAGGGTTAACAGTGACATGTCCTCATGGGAAACAGCTATAGACGTAGCTGGTGTTGTATGTATGTGATCAGTCCATTCTCCATGCTGCTCACTGTGTCTCTGTGCTGTTCTATACACAGAAATCTACGACCCTGAGAAGGAGAGGGAGGCTGGCGTCTCCAAGTCGAGCAGAAAGTCCTTGCGGACCCGGCAGCACTAGCTGCGTCCTGCATCCTTCTGGCTCTGGCGGGCTGATCCTCACAGCCCCTTTAGAACTACTGTGTCTCCAACGTTGATATTTGCTCTTAACGTGTTTTTAGTAAATGCTTCCTGATGGCGCTGTGCTCTGTAATCCAGGGCTTGTGGGGCGGGTTCGCCTTGCTGAGTTGAGTGGACTGGCCCTGCAGGGCAGCCCTGGGCAGGTGTCTCTTTGTCTGGCTCTGGGTGTCTTTGCCATAACTTACTGTAAGCTTGGGGCATACTCTGGCCCCAAGTGCAGTAGATCCCTGCAGGCTGGGCTGGACTAGATTCGTGCTGTTTCCATGGGGCCTTTTGTCCCTCATCAGCCCACCAGTTATTTCAGCAGTAGCCTGAGAGTTAGTCCAGCCTCTTTGTCCCTGTCCACAGCAGGCTGTCCTCAAACCCTGTCCAGCCCAGATCCCACTTCTCTTTACCAGCAGCCGCAGCTGCTCTGCTCCTGGCCCCATTCCCCTGGACAGTCACACGCCGTACCCTGCTGAGACCTTGGTTTGGTTGAGTTAGGACTCATGGTGAGAGTTCTCACCTGCTCACCTCGGCCTTCCTTCCGTTCTCAGCTCCTCCTCTGTGGTTCCCTGGCTGCTTGTGTTCACCCCCACATGTCAGGACCCATACCAAATGAGGAGGGACATGCTAACGTTCCTTCTAGAGGCTTAGGCTGGTGCTTCCAATGATGTCACCAGGTCACCCCAACTTTTTACCTTGTTGAACTCTGGCAGGAAGGTAGTACTGGTCTAGAATAGCCAGGGCTTGGAGCTGGGGACTCTGGGTTGGGAGTGTGAGTCCTTGGTCCCAGGATCCCCTGCACCCTCACAGCCTTCAAAGTGAAGCTCAGGGGCAGTCCCTCAAGCCTGCCCTCAGGACTCTACTGGGCAAGGTGGCTCTGCAGTCTCTGCTTTGGGATGGCCAGTTGCCTGCTTATCCTGTGTTGCAGTGGTACAGCTCAGGCCATCCCTGAGGGTGACCAAGAAGCTCTGGAGATAGCAGCCTTCCTACCACCTGTCTCCCTGCCTCTACCCTTTCTCTTATCATGGTACCAACCAGTCAGTGTAACCCACAGGATTGACACTCCCCACCCAAGACCCTCACCTTCCAGATCCTAGTTTGATGTTCATCAACTACAGTCTGTTCTTTACAATCTGTCTTGCCCTCTGGTCCCTCTGGTGCATTGACTGGACCAGGCCCCTTCTGCTTCTGTGGCTCACACCTTCCCACTTGCAGGCCTTTGTATACTTTGTGGCATCTGAGACTGGTTAGCTGGCTTCAGTGACAGCCAGTACTGCTCCAGCTGCACTGTTCTTCCTTTCCAGGGCCTGATTATCCCTCTTGGGCCTTGTCCTACTTCACCCCTATTAGGTGGTAAATACCATGACCAAAGGGATCTGGGAAGGAGAGACTTACTTCTTATTATAGCTTTCAGCCCATCCGAAGTGCAGGAACTCAAGGTAGGAGGGAACTGGAGGCAGGAACTGAAGCAGAGGCCATGCAGGAGTGCTGCTAAGTAGCTTGCTCTCTGTGGCTTGCTCAGCCTGCTTTCTTATACAACCCAGGACTGTCAGCCCAGGGATGGGACCACTTGCAATGGGCTTCTATATCAGTCATTACTCAAACATGCCCCATAGACTTGCCTCTAGGGCAATCTGATGGAGACATTTTTCTCAGTTGAGGTTCTTCCCAGATGACTAGCTTGTGTCAAGTTGACACCAAAAAAATCCAACCAAACAAAAACCAACCAGGACAGGCTGCTGTCCTTGCTGTTTCGAGTGGGTCCTAATGCCAGTCTGAAGTCCTGTTCTGCCCCTCATTATTTTACCCTCCATGTCAGCCACCCAACATGTCCCCCAGCCCTCCTTGTTGCCCATCCTGCCACTCTGTGTGTTGCTCGTATGCTTGGTTCAATTTGTCGTATTTTGCTCTTGCTGATCCCTACTCCATGGTGTGTCCAACACCAGGAGAACAAGAAGCCTTTGTGGCTGAGTGCCATGTCTCTAGTGCCTGACCCAGGGCCATAGTGTGGAGCAGATCCTGTATGCTATGAGTAATGGGCTGGTGGATCTTCACACTTGCTCTTTTCTTGGTTTGAAGGGCCTGTTGGCACTGTGGTTCCAAGCCAACTTGAGAGTCCACACTCCCGAGTAAGAAGGGAGCCCTGCAGGCAGGTTCCAGCCATCTTGGGACCTGCCCATAGGTAGAGCTATTTCATCCCCCTGCCTCCACCTGATGATGGCCATCTGCTGCTCAGCAATGGCCCAGGAGAGCATGGGGCCTGTCAGCTGTCACAGGTAATGCTGTAAAGTGTCCAGGCCACTGCAGGAAGCTGGAGCCACACAGCTGATCCTGGTATACCTAGCAAAGTATGCCAGTGCTTGAGCCCCTGGGGGTGTGTGGCTCCTCCTCAGGTTACACAAGCTGGCAGGCAAGCTTTCCTACTCTATGCCTTACCAGCAGCACTGGTTCTAGTAAACTGTCCAGGTGAGATTAACTGTTAACTGTACCAGACAGGAAGCCAGCCTCTAAAGCCCTTGACACCTACTCTCTGGGCTTCTGGCTCTTCAGCCTGCTCTACAGCCTCCCTGCCAAAGCTAGCTGTCTATGAAAGGGCATATTCTGATGGTTTGCCCTTGAAGAACCTGTGTGGCCTGGTCACCTTCTTGTCATGTGGGGTGAGGTGGGGCTGTGAGCTAGCCCTGTCAGTCGTCAGCCGTCCCTGAGGCCTGATTCTTGGTTTGAACTGAAAGGGCCAGCAGTTGATATTGAGGGTCAAGATATGGGGAGAGAGAGAGAGAGTCAGAGCTGTTCTCCCACCCCCCTCCCAAAAAAGGGAAAACAGTGAATCTAAGTAGGGGCCAGAGGTGGAGGAGGAGCAGGGGACAGGGGGCTAGTGCTGCAGGAACCCCAGGTTTAACATAAGCCAGTTGAAGATGGATTTTTAATCACTAACAAGGCAGGCCCATTCATCAGAAGCTGAGCCTGCACACTCTAAACACCTTTAGTTACAGCCAGCCTCCCTCTCCACTGTGCAGGCTCTTTGTCCTTAAGACTCGGCTTCTGCCTGGCTACCAGTTCATCAATGTTCTGACTGCTCTGGCCTCTGATTCTCTGAGCTAGCCCCTTTTGTGTGACATGTGGCTCCGCCTCCTTCTGTACACCCCATGGATGGGGGTGTTTCCTTCCAGGATCCACGCTTCTCTTCCTTTCCCAATGTCTCTTTTGTTGGGCAAGGCCTTGCCCACAGACAGCAGGGAGTTTGGTTAAAGAAATGTTTCTTTTTGTTTGTTTTTTAATTAAGAAAATATTTTATTGTGTTATTGAAAATATTTAAGTTACATATGGGGCAAGTGGACCATGCCACCAGACAGAAGAACTGGTAAGGTTGAGCATGCTCAGACTCTGGGGAAATCTCAGAATTGAGAACAGCTGGAGTAGAGCCAGCTCCTTGCCAAACTACCTGATCTGGAACATGTAGTCATGACACCCCACTGAGAGGACCATGACATTCAGTCACATAGCATAAAAACCTGGAGTTCTCCATGCTAATGAGGTATCTAGGTAGGCTCCGAGTGTTCAGCCAATGAGCGTCCCTTCCTGGACATTCCTTCCCACAAGAGGTATTTAATCCCTGGTTCGCCCTGAGTAAAGTGTATGCATCCACATCCACCATCAAAGAAAGCAGTTTGAATGAGCCAGGAACCGTCTCTTCAAGGATTGCCTGGGGGCAGGGGCTTCCTTGTAAAGGGCCTGGGGAAGACCTCTCTCCCCTCTCTGTACTCTCCACATTCACTCAGAACCAAGCCAGTTCTGCTGCCTTGCCTTTCCAGCCTGGTGCATAAATGCCCTGAGGGGAAGCATGGGCCCAAGGACCTCTGTTTCCAACTCCTAGTAAGCCGGCAGTGACACCTGAGTACACAGAAGGTGGGGAACCACAGCAAGGGTCCCAGACCCTGCTGTTTTTTTACCAAGAAAACATGGACTTAGGACCCCTATTATGGACTGTGTTCTGTCTCCTCTGAGCAGCTTGCCAGCAGCACTTGGGCACCCCAGCAGCAAGGTGGATACTCAGTCCAGCAGTTACAAAGAAAAAAAAAAGCATCCACAATCTGGATAGCCTAGGTACATACAGCAGCCCTGCCCCACACACGTGGGTACACACATAGAGGTACACAGCAGCTCTGTCATGTATCTTAACAGATACTGGCTGGGGGTGGTGGTGGAGCAGGACTGCTGAAGTCTGGCAGCATCCAGGGCCCACACTGACACCTGGTTTACTGCCTTTGGGTAAGCGTCTGCCCGGCGGTCCTTTCCGCTCTGGCCCTGGCTATGACCACCAGAAGCTGACAGAGAAGCTCAAGTCCAGGGAACGCACGTAATGCCAGTACTTAGCAGGTATAAAGAGGGTGTCTCCTGGGGACAGAATGCAGGACAGGAATGGGGCCTCAGTGAACTTGGGGAACTTCTCAAGATCGGGGTTTTCCACATCAACCTGCAGAAAGCAACAAAAGTCATCTGCTGGTCTGTAGAGACAGAAGGCACCATGCCACCCTGATTTCCCATGTGCCCACCTGGCTGGTGTTATGAAGAATGTGTGTCTCGTGAGGGTACACTGCTTCAGACTCTTGCGGAGAATACAGCCGGATGTACTTCCTTCCTAACACCTGGGAGAGAAGGCCCATTAGCTTCAGGTGGTGAGCTGTGGTACACACTTACTACGGGTCTGGGGACCTGTCCTTCCAGGCCTTTCTGTGGTCTGTCTGCTGTTGCCTTGCCCTTCCACAGGCTCTGACATTCTGAGAGTGCTCACCTTAAGGTACTTTAAAGATCAGTGTTATATGTGTAGCTAAGCTCAGCCAGCACTGAATGTTGACCTGGTTTAATCTCAGGGGTTTCCTCTTCACCTTGGCTGTCAGGATTTATGGCACAGAGGTAAAGTGAATTGCCCAAGCTGACTAAGGTAATGGCTGGTGCTATGCCAGGCAGTGGGCTCTCCGGACCTGGCTCTTAGCTGCTACTGAGCTGCATAGCAGAGCAAGCCCAGTGCTCTTCAAGAATGCTCTCATTTACTAAGTTTCTAGCAGTTGGGCCCGTGACAAGGTTTTACAGCAGTGGGTGTGTGCTGGTACCCTTATGACAAACCCAACTGAGTTTCTGGAAATATCAGTGGCTAAGAGGCTTGTTCCATCAGCCCTTATCCACAGGTGCAAGCTGGAAGTAGGAGTGGTGGTGGTGTGTGGTGTGGTGGTGCTAGGCCTCCATCAAAGAGCTCTCCTATTTGGCCCTGGAGAAATCCCACTTGGGTGCAGCCTTGACCTGGGAGAAGCCCTATCCCAGGGCCACAGGACTGTTTTGTTTTTCTGTCTATATCCCTTCCACTCCCTTTCCTTCTCCCCTTCCTTCCCTTTTGTGACTAGCTGTCCTATAGCCCAGGCTTGCCTTGAACTGGCTATGTGCTGAGGATGGCCTTGAACCTCCCAAGTGCTAGGATTATGAGTATTTACCATCACAAGCTCCTTACTCAGCCCTGTCTAGCAGCAACTCCTACCTGGACCAGGAAGTTCTGCTGGGGGTCCTGATGCAGTGGGGAGATGGTGCCCCGGGGACCAAACCAGGCATTGATAGTGATCTCTTCCTCTTCTCCATTGCCCAGGCAACAGTAATCAGGGATGCTGATGTCCTGCTTCAACTCTGGGATCTGAGGGTAGCAGCAGAAAGCAGAGGCCAGGGCTGAGTATGCCAGCTAGGGCTAAGTATGCCAGCCAGGGCCCAGCTGACATCTAACTGCTTGACTGCCAAATACACACACTCCTAGATGCACTTCTTGTTCCGTTTTTCTATTTCTCATCCTCTTCCTTCAGCCTCCCAAGTGCAGATATAGCACGTATGTGCCATCCTACCCATCTCAGGTTCATAGTCTAATAAATAAGAATCTTAAGATAGAAATACTAGAGATGAATTATCTTGCTTCATATTTGTTTCTATATCATATAGATATTTTCTTTTTAGAAATGTGGTATTGTTCTTTATACTTTTTTTTTTAAAAAGCATAATACTGTCATTTACTAATGAGTAATATTTTCTTTTGTTTTGAGATGGGTTTACTTTGTAGCTCTGGCTAGCCTGATCTCACAAAGTAGATTAGGGTGGCCTTCAACTCACAGAACTCCATCTGCCTCTGCTGGCATTAAGGCATGAGTCACCACACCAGGCAAGAGTTAAGTTACCACCACCACCACCACCACCACTAAAAACCAAACCAAACCAAACAGCCCCGTCCCCTAAACCAAAAAACCCCCACAGGTGTTGGGCTTGTTGGTGTATACTTGCAATTTTAGCACTTGGAAAGCTGAGAAAGGAGCATGAAAAACATGACCCAGGAGGTAAGCATAGGTGACACAGTGAGATCTTATTTCAAAAACAAACAATCCCCAAAAGTCCAATGTACTGGATATTTATCAGCTCTGTGGAGGATAATTTTCAAAAAGTTACTACCAGTGAGGAAATCACAACTGGCATATTGTAAATAAATTACTACAAAGACTGGCAAAGTAGGCTTTGTACTAAACTTACTCTGAGAAGAAAGGAGTTTATTGACCAGTGTTCAGAAGCCAGAAAAGAGAGCCTTAGGACCAAGGTGAGTACATTTCCCAACCACCAGAGGACTAAAGCAGGCACTCAGAAGCAAATTAGTGGTGAGGAAGGGTTTGGGTCTTATTAGCAAGTGAGCAGAACTGGGTAGTCTACAATCTCCAGTGTGGCTAGAACCCCAGGCTCCTAGCATACCATATTACTGCTTTGATTGAATGGGACCAAACCTTGCCCCTGGATACTGAGCATAACTCTGATTGGTTCCTGATGATGTTATCAGGAATTCTGAAGGGTGATTGGTTGGCTGGATATCAAAAATCATTGGCCAAGGATTTAGAAACTCTCAGAAAACACATATTCCAGAGATGTGACTATTGACAAGCCCAAGGTAGTGGCCAGAGGCTTCCAAGACACCACACTGGGAAGAAAGTCAGTGCAAGGTTCCTGGCAAGCTCTTGTCAGTAGCCTAAGCTTCCTATTGACACAGAGGTCCTAGAAAACAGCCTGTGTCCTGTCCCCAAGACACATGGCTGCTGAAACTCCTTGAAGTGCTCTGAACAGCAGAGAGAGACGAGTGCTGAGGGGCAGACAGCATGATCCGCCTGAAATAGCCTTACAAAGTTCTGACTCACCCCAAAGATAACAGCAGCTTTGCCTTCTAGCCCAGGTCAAGACTCCAGATAAGTAGGTAAAGCCATCCCCAGGATGAGCCCTCTGCCACCATCTCAGTATCTTAACCAGACAGCTTGGAAGGATTCCTTATGCAGCTCAGCCTCCCAAGTGCTTAGAGTCAAGGTGTGTGCACCACACCCAGGTACAGACAGCTCAAAATGGAAAGGCAGTCTAGCTGCTGATGCATAGAGTCTTGTTTTTCCACAGTGATGGTCATATATGCAGATGATGTGCAGGGTGGCAGTGTGCTAACCAGGAGGGGTAGGCCTCCTAATCTGCTCTTAAGGGCCTGCTCTGGGAGAGGACGCAGCAGTACCTGCTCCGCTCAGAAAACATGCATTTATCTCTTTGCAGTGCCGGGGATCTCCAGGGAGCCTTCTTGCTCATCAAGGGCCTCACAGGACTCTTTCATTTCCAGATTAAATCTAGAGACCTGTCTTGTCTTCCAGGCCTCTACCACCTTGCTCTCCCATTCTTGATTGTAACCTCCTGGCTGGTGGTCTTCACACTTTCCTAGAGCTTTGGTGCTGGGCTGTTTCTTAATGGGAATATTCTCCCACCCAATCCTACTCCAGCTCAGCCAAGCTACACCTTTAAGTCTTTAGCAGGTCGTCCTGATCCAAACTGGGCCCCCAGTCTCAGCATACTCAATCTCTCAAGCCTGGCAGTTCGATTTGCCTCACTGCTGCCTGTGGTAATCAGGAAGACCCCTTGCTCCAAAGGGTAGCACCAGAAGCTAGCCACATGTGCTTCCTGGGAGCGGAGGATCGGGGCAGGAACATGGTCTCAGACTCACCTGGTCGAACAGCTGGTGCTGAGCAAGGTACCCGACATCCTTTGCCTGACCCAGAGGAAGAAAACAGAGGTGACCATCGGTTAGTTGTGTCAAGCATGTCTTGATGGTCCTGTTGCTTAGTTGAATGCTGATCTTGACCCTGGCCCCACCCACTGTCCCGTGTGGTCCCTTCCCCAGCTAGGGGTCTGATATGATCAGTGACCTCCCAGGCAGAACAGAGCTAAAAAGGGCAGGAGACTTAGGGCCCGGGATGTACTCTGCTCTGAGTGAGCCACCAGCCCCTGCAGCTTCTCCTTTAAGAAAACAATGCTGGTGTAGCACATAGCCAACTGCTGCTGCTTTTCATTGGAAGTTGTTTTACAAATCATGCTGAGATGTAGTGCATGGCATGCCTTTAACATCTGTTAAGTAGTAACTTGCATATACCTCACTCAGGATGTATTTGTGGATGAACTCATTCACTGTCATGAGAGTCTGGGACCAGTCTTCATCTGTGTACCTTGAACCCACTTCCACGGGGACAGTGCGGCAGCCAGCAATCTCCTGGATGTACTGTAGACTACAAGAACGTCACCACAGTGTCAGCATGCATCATTGCTACTGACATTTAGGAATGGTCTCCTCTGTTCTCTCTTCATGCAAAACCTCACGAGGAGGAGACTGTTGCCCTTACTCTCCTGACAGCACTCTCACAATAGAAAGGCGAGGCTGCGTGCCTGAGACCACAGAGCTGAGGTGGCTTTGCATATGGCTCTGGATGGCCGCCCTTGCCATGCCCAACCCTCAGGCTCAGCCTGTCACACAGACTGTCCTGACCACTTCTGCCATCCACAATCCTGCTGACTCCTCACTTTCTGCTGTTACTGCTGTGAAATCTTGGGACAAGTGGAAGGCAGTAGGAGATGATGAGTGGCTCTGAACTCTGATAGCCTGGGGCGAGTCAGGATCCTTAACCTTCCTGAGTCCCTGCAGCCCATCTGTTAAAGGAGGTGATGCCAGTACTACCTGCCCCCATTTGGAGCATGACTGCTCTGCTGTAGCTCCCACAGAATTCTTCCTCACTGGAGTCTCAGAGCTACTTCTTCTACAACTCACAATAGGCCAATCTGACTCAACCCACTCCTGTGAACTACAGTTGTCTCACAGAGCACCCAGGGTACTTTTACATGACCCCTGTGGATGCTGAAATGTCAGGATTCTCCAGCCTTACAGGAAACATTAGTGTGGCCTCTCTGAATCCTAGTAGGAGCCATCTCCTGGGTGAGTGCAGTCATGGCCTCAGAGCCCAGCGAAGGAGAACTGTGGGGTCTCTACGATCTTGCATGAACACCTAATGGTTACTCAGGCACTTGCAAGGCTATGCTCAGGGTGAGTACGTGTCAGTGACAGCTTAGACCCCTGTACATACTCAGGATGGCCCATTAAACATTAATTTAAAAAATATTATTCCATGTGCAGGGAGTGTCAGCATGCTACTGTGTCGTGTGTGGAGGCCAGAAGACAACTCTGTGGTTCTCTCCTTCCTCCTGTGTGGGTCCTGGGGTTTGAACTCAGGCCACTAGGCTTTCGCAGCCATCTTGACAGCCCCAGGGGATCCCACTTTAAAGTCTTCATTAATCCTTTGTAATCAATCAAGGGATTCTGAAGGTTGGTCTGGGGCAGTGACTTATGAGTAGCCAAAAGAGACCTTTGAGGAGTTCTGGAGACACTCAGGAGGAGGGACCTCAATTCCCCACAGTGGCTACTCACCTCCACTTCTTCATGCATGGCCAGTGGTCAGCCACACCTTCCAAGATCACAGGCCTCCCAGGAACTAGAAAGTGCTTCTTGAAGTACTGCAGAGGTGGGCAGCGAAGCCTGGGTACTACCCGCTCTAACACCACATCAGGAGCCGAGCTGGCATCATGCTTTACCTTCTGTTCAGAATCCAACAAAGCAAGATGGCAACTGTCTCAGGAATCTGTGCTAGTGGCAGGATGTCTGGGTAGCATTAACAGCAGATGGCAGTTATTTGTGTGCACATGTGTGTGGCAGAGCATAACCTTGGCTCTTATTCAAGCACATGCACATCCCCCTTACTAAGATGGGGTTTTCTCCCTGGCCTGGGGCTCACACTCCAGCAAGGCTGGCTGACTAGCAAGGCCCTGGGATCCACCTGACTCCACTTTTCCAGCTATGGATGACAAGAACATGCCGCCATGCCAAGTTTTTACATAGTCCTAGGGATCAAACTCCAGTGTTCCTATGTGTGTGGCCAGCTCTTGTCTGGACCATCTTCTCAGTTCTGACCTTTGTTTTGTTTTGGAGACAGGGTCTCAACATGTCTAGTAGGCCTAGCAGGCCTCAAACTCACAGATATCACCTGCCTCTGCCTTCCAAGTGCAAAGGGTAAGAGTGTTCACCACTACAGGGAGCTATGCTTTGTGTTTTTGAGACAGGGTCTCAGTAGGAAAGCCTGGAATGACTATGAGCCCAGAATCCCCCTGCCTCAGATTCCAGAGTGCCCACCACACTCAGCAGTAGGTAACATTTCTACACCATTTGCTTTTATGAACTCAAGGTCCCCTTTTCTTCAGCCACCTCACAATCTTAGAACACTGCAAGTGACAGCAGTCCTGAAGAGTAGCTCTGCCCGGCATCTAAGCACTGTGTCCTAGGCAGTTTCTACACGGCCACTCAGTCCTTGCAATGTCACACAAATGGCTGCACTGTACTTTCCTTATCCAGTTCCCTTGGGTAAGCTGAGCAGGTAGGTCACTTACCATGCCTGAGCCTCCATTTCCTCATCTGTGAACAGCAGTGATAACAGCGCCCACATGTGGTACCCAGGAACTCTGGCTGGCCTCCACTGTCCCTGCTTCCACTCAACATAGGCCTTGAGTGTACAGCCCTCACAGAAGCCTCTAGCAACAGAGGCTTCTCCAGCCTCACAGGAACATAAGCTTGGGGTGGAGGTGGTGAGACTCTGTATACATGCTCAGCCAGTTCATCCAGGGCACTACAGATGCTCAATAAAGTTGTTAAATCAATTCCCTCTTCCAGTAAGGTACTGAGAGAGAGAGAAGAGACCCTGTCTGATCAGATAGGGTGTAGCATGAGAATTGAGCTCAGGCAGGCTAACAGAACGGCCTGTGCTCTCCTCTTTGGCTATGCATCCTGCCCCCTACACCAGTGAGGACCATTTTGGACAAGAGTCCACTCTTATGTTACCTTGGACCATACTGATGGGAAGATGGAGGTCTCTACCCTTAGGTTGAAGGGGACATGTTTGTCTCTTGAACTGCAGATCTTATCCTGCTCTCTAAAGAGTGAAGCAGCACACTACCCTGAAGCCACACAGATCTTGGTGACACCAGGATCACATAAACAATGGCTGCTGGTAGTCTCCAAGGCTGTCTGCTTCTCTCTAACTTGTATCTTACTGTTGTTATTATTTATTCACTCCTGCTCCTAGATGAAATCTCACTACAGACCTGGCTGGCCTCAAACTCTCCATCCTGTGCCTCTGCCTCCCAGATGCTGGGATTACAGATGTGTGCACCACCATGCCTAGCTTCTCTTTATTTGGCGAAGCAGAGGCCAGGCACATTTCATTAATGGTTCTATGTCTTCAGGAGTGATTGGCTATCCAGGCTTCAGCTTTTCCCCGCTGACCCCTCCTCCACCTCATGTGAAAGGTCCCCCCCTGCCTTTCTTCCTGGCTTGTGGATCTCTTCCTGCTGTGGTCACACTTAAGTGCTAATGACATCCATCTTATTTGTCAGTCATACTCAACAGGACATTCTAAAACTGCAGGAAAGCACTGAGAAATACATGCAAAACAGTCCAGAATTCCATGGCTGGCATCCCAAAACATCCCCAGCCCTTCCTCTCTGAGGCTCAGGATTTATGTGACAATCTACAGATGAGGACACACACCCACACCGAGGCCCAAAGGAGATGGTCTCTGGCTCACCCAGCTTCCACTGGGTGAGGACTATGTATCTGCAGCCTTTGCTCTGGGACACTTAAATACCATGGCCAACCTCCATGGGGACTGGAGGGGCAGAACACACAGTCAGCTGGCTGAGGTATCTCTCCGAGATTAGGAGGTGAGAAGGCATGCTGGATTTCCTTCAGAGCTGCCTCTCTTAGAGTAAGGAAGCTGCCACCTCCCTCTCTAAAAAGGGCACTGCCTTTGCAGCTACTAATTCCCCAAATCTATACGATGCTCTTTTTAGCAGAGAGGCTGCCTGTATGGGACTACCCTGGGAAAGGACTGGATTCTTCCAGAAGATGGGCTGGGCTGCTGGATGGTTCAGCTTTCAATGGTGACCCACCTTGGTGGCAGGCTGATCCTGGTGGGAGCCACAGGCAGGCTGCTTTCTCGGGAGCTGGTGTGTCTGGAGGACTGCGACAACTTTGAGAAGAATGTCCCCAAGGATGGCTGCCCCCATCAACAGACCCATGTCACACACCCGCAGTGCTTCAACCACAGCAGTGGCCTTCTGTTGTGTCTGGCACAGGCACAGGGCCTTCAGGAGGCAGCCGAATGAATAAACCCGGCGCCATTCCTTGTCTACATCTCGCCAGGGACCCGTGTTGAGCTTTTCCCAGGAGTAGTCCAGGACAGTCTCGCTGGCCTGCAGGCACTCCTGCCAATGGCCTGCATAGAATAGACCCACAGCCTGCCGTAGCAGTGTAGCCACACTCCTGTCCACTTTCTCACCAAGGTCCAGCTTCAGCTCCTCCTCTGTGTCAGGCAGGAGCACCCTGAGGTCCTTCCAGAGGGTGCTGGACCCCACCAGGGGCTCTGTGGTGTCCTCTGACATGATCAGCACCTGAGAGGAACAAGACAGGAATCAGAGACTACGCACAGCCCCTGTAGCTCACACCAGTGCGTTTCAACAAGGGCTTTGCTACTGGCTGCCTCAGTGGTGCACGTCCTTCCTTTGTGGTCACTGCTCTGTTTTCAGGGCCTTTTACAATGCCCAGCACTAAGTGGACTCTGGATAGATAACTTTTCAGAGAGCCGAGTGCTGTCCTCATCCGGAATGACTCCAATATGCCTCCTCTGCCTGGCAAACTCCTACCCAACTTTTCAGGCCCATCCTGAATGATCTATGTGAAGTCTGAGTAAACTCTCCTCAGCAATTGTGTGTTCACAGCCCTTGGGCTCTTCTTATAGCACTTGTCACAAAATACGTCTACAAGCACATGTGCATGATCCACCTCTCCAGGCTGGGTTGTGGCATTTCCATCTTGGTTCCCCTAGAGCCTAAAGCTATAGGTGCAGAAGGAAGTGCTCTGTTTTAGTGTCCCCAAAGGCCCATGTTTTGAAGGCTTAGTCCCCAGCCTATCATGGTACTTGGGGGTGGTGAGGTAGCCTTTTAAGAGTTGGAGCCTAGGGAGAGAAACTGAGGTCATGGAGCCATGGCCTTACAGTCAGATACATGACCCAGCCTTGTGTTTCTTGGTCACCATAAGGTAAAGAGGCCTTCTCTGCCTTGTGCTCCCACAATGATGTACTGAGCTGTCACAGGTCCAGAGCAACAGGGCCATGCAACTTGCTGATATTTTAAAATCATGAGCCAACACAATTCTTCCTCTCTCCCTCCCTCCCTCTCTCCTCCTCCCCTCCCTTCCTTCCTTCGAGGCTTAGCCTGAGTGTTGTATGTGGATGATATTGCTATAGATATCGCTATACTAACACTAACAGATCTGCAGCTTGCAGACAGCCATGGCTCTCCGCCCTCCTCTATATTCTCAGCTCTATTCTAACAGCTGTGGCATCTGCCATGTTGGATGTGATTTATCCCTAAAGGTTCATGGGCTGGGAGTTTGGGCCTCAGGAGGGGCATTTTAGAGATAGGGCCAGGGAAGTGATTAGGTCATTAAGGGGACCGCTGTGGGAGGGGTCAATGCCCATCTTACAGGAGTGGGCTAGTTCCTACAGGCTGGTTGTTATAAAGTGAAGTTCACACTCATATTGGGTCCTTCTGTGTGTCTGTGCTCCCCTAACCCCCACTTCTCTACCATGTGGTGACACAGCTGGGTGGCTCTCACTAGATGTCTGTACCAAGTTGTTGGGACTATGCAGCTATCAGAATTGTGAGCCAAGGAATGCCCTTTCTTTATTCATCCCCCAGTATGTGTCAGACAGTCTTACAGCAACACCAGACAGAGTAGGACACATCCTTTGCCTGCCATGCTGTTGAGTGATGAGACCATCCTGTTTTGGGCAGGGAATGCAGATGGCCAAATATGAAACACTAGGCTTTGTTGGCCACACAGTCTTGGTTGCTACTTGTCTGCCAATCATGAACCAGAATAAACAAATAGGAGTGGCTATGTTCCATTAAAGCTTTATTTATAAAAAAAAAAAAAGAGTGGGTGCCAGATGTAGTTTGCCAACTCCTGTTCTTCTATGTACTGGAATTTTACCCCTGGGTTTCACCCCTGGCTTGGGGTAAAAGAAAAAAATAAAAAGGAAAAATACTCTATATTTTCCTTTGAGACAGGGTCTCTCAGTGTATTCCTGGCCATCCTGGAATTCACTGTATAGACCAGGCTGGTCTCAAACTCAGAGATCTGTTAGGCTCTGCCTCACGAGTGCTGGTATCAAAAGTGTGTGTCACCACCAGCAGGCAGAAAAGACAGCCTTTACCTTTTTCTTGGCCCAGTTGGACAAGCTTCCCATGTAATTTACTGGGGCAGAAGCAAGTGCTACAGAGACAAATGCAGTGACTAATGTCTGTCCATAGACACCTCCCACAGGTCCCCTAAAGGTGAAGTGGGGGGCTCTCAGGCTCCAGGGAATTAAAGTTCCAGGTGGCAGGAAACTGCCACAGGGAAAGGGGAATTGTGGGAAGGCCACTGAGCCTGGAAGAGCCACATGGGAATGGCCTGAACCAAAAATAAGCACACTTATCCAATTAGCAGATTGTAGCTGATGCTTCTTACAGCAGTTAGTCTGTGCTGCCGGACAGATGACAGCCCCTAAAGGTGGCCACATCCCAACTTTGAGTGGTAAGTATGTCACCCAGTGTGACTGAGAATGGGAGCTAAAATGGAAGATTATCCTGATTATCAAGATGGGCTCAGTATTACATTAAAAGAATTGCTTTGGACTAATATCAGATTTGGAAGGAGTTGTGACTTCAGAAGAATGGTCACAGAAAGGCAAAGTGGCTGGCTTTGATGACTAGAAGCTGAGAGAATTCAAGGCAACTTACAGGAGCTGAGAAAAATCAAAGAAATAGATTCTTTCCTGGGGCCTTTGTTGATCTTTCGATTTCAGCCCAGTAAGACTGGTTAGATTCTAGCCCACAGATCTGCGGGGTAGCAAGCCTGCAGTTTACAGCCACCATGCTCATGATAAAATAAGATACACAAGATAAAAAGAAAGCAGTGGTAGGGGGAAGTGACCAGGCTCTGTTTCTGTGGTCAGGCCACATGAGCCTGGAGCTAGCACTGTCACTGACTCTCTACTAACCAGTCAGCTAATATGTGTTAGCTCATGCTACAATGTTGGAAAGGCTATACGGCAAAGAGATAAAGGGAGCTTGTAGCTAACAGAGAGCAAAGAGCCTAGGCTCCATGCCCGTATCTGCCAACAGAACCTGGCATAAGGGCACAGGTCTGTTAAAGCAGCCACTTTAACTCTTCTTCCCCTATGCAGCTGGGTCTTTGTATGAGACTCACCCAGACCATAACCTTGTAAGGGATTCTAGCACAGAGGAGCTGGCTGAGCCATGCACATCTACACTCAGCTCAGAAAAACAGGTCCTGAAGGGACTCTGGCCAGCTTGGGTGTGGTGAGCATGGCTCTGGCAGAGCTTGTTTGTTCTTCTCTCCAATTCCATCTGCCTTGCTAAAAACTGTTACATCACATTCCTAAAGCTAACCACCAAAAGCTAGCTAGCTACTCCACTATTTGGCCACTTCCTCCTCCTCCCGAGGCTGACTACCAAGGTCCAGCTTTCAAAGTACTGAAGTCCAGAAATCAAAAGCCCCCTTTGGTTCACCTAATTAATACCCCAGTCAAAATAACCACCCCATGCTAGCCCATTCTAGCACAGGCCTCCCCTTTTCTCTTCTTAAAAATTACACATACTAGGTCATTTGCTGCTGTTTTTCTGCCTGAGTCAGAAAGCAGCCACTTTAACTTTTCTTTCTTTCACAGGATCTCTCTGTGAAAACAGGTATTTAGGTGTGGTTTGTGCCTAATACTACCCCCAAATTATTTTATTGATACTTCATAATTGTAATTTTCTATTATTATAAATAGTAATGTATATGTCTGATACGTGCTATCTGTGAAAGGATCATTTGATTCCCAAAGGGGTCATGACTCACAGGTTGAGAACTGTTGCTCTAGAGGAAAAGAACTGATAAAATAATGTGTGTGTGTGTATATTAGAGGGGGGGAAGGGGGAGAGATTAATTGATTGATTGATTACAAGCTGTGGTCCAGCTAGTCCAACAATGATTGTCTACCAACAGAAAGTCCAGGAATCCAGTAGTTGTTCAGTACACTAGGCTGGGTGTCTCAGCTGGTCTTCAGTATATGGCCAAATCCTGAAGAAACAGGCGCCAATGCCAGTGAAGGAGTGAACTTGCCATCAAGAGTGAGGGCAAACAGGCAAAGAGCCAGAGTTTCCTGTTTCCACATCCTGTATGTAGGCTGCCAACCAGAAGGTGTGGCCTCGATTAAAGGGAGTCTTCCCACTTAAAATGCGTTAGTTAAGAAAGATTCCTCGGAAGTGTACCCAGTCAACTTGGGGTTTAATTAATTCCAGATGTAGTCGAGTGACAGCTATCAGAGCCCAGACAGGAATGTATGTAGAGACAGCCTGCCTTCCAAGATGATCTGTCTTACTTGAGACAGAGAATTCCAGCAAGAGGGACTGCAGACCCACATGCAGTTCTCTACAGCTGCAACGATTTCCCCATCCTTAAGCCTAGCACCCTGCCTCTATGAAGGGGTCCAACCAGCCTTTTCTCTTACAATCACCCCCTTTCCCATAGGAGAGTGTCCATCCTCCACTGTTTGAAGTAAACAGTCCCATCTACTGATGTCAGATTCTGTCTCTTTCTGCCTTTTGTCTCTTTATATTGCCCCAGAAACCCAACATTTATAAGCTTTTACTTCCAATGGCCTTGAAGATAAGGACCTCCAGTTGTAGTCTGCATGAAAGAGCCTTCTGGGAGAGGGCCTCACACTGGTGGTAGTAAATCATCTTCCCTCAGCCATATGAGCTAGCCTTAGTAATTATAAGCAATTTATATTACAGTTAATTGCTGAAGGCTATATTTTGGTGGGCAATATTATGTAAATATCTCATATTCTAAATGACTGGAAATTTTCCTGGACCTCACAGACAGAGTTAATACACCTTGAGATCACTTAAGGCTGTCATGCTACTATGTGCTCAAACTGTTTAACCTGCCTTTAAGAGAAAACTCTATCAATCAACTTTACTTGTATTGTGTTTCCCTTGAATTCAACTTTTACAACGTAGGCTAATGAAGAACTATCATATTAAGTAATGTACTCTTTCATGCCCCTGAATCAGACGATGCCATTGAATCATTTGCTGAAAGTTGAAAGGAACCTCCTCCAATCTACCATAAAAGCTTGAAAGCAGGATTTGGGGGTCCTGGTTGAAACACAGTGACTGTTATTGTCTGGGTCAGTGGGAGCCGGTCAGTAACTTCACCCTGTGTAAGACTCTGTTAAAGATGCCTATAAGGTATCATATTCCTTCCCCTTGTGATGTTTTCTGTACTGTTCAAGAAATAGAGTGAAGCCTTTGTGAGGGATGGATAGTCACACAACACACCCAGAGACATAGACAGTCACACGCAAGACAGACACACACACATACAGAACACACAGACACAGGGGTAAACATTCATTAGCCAGCCTTCAGGAAGGGCACTGATCCAGACTCGTGCAACAGAATAGAAAGACAGAGAATTCAAATCTCTGGTTAACTGACTCACTCTTGGTTAACTGACTGGAAGGGGAAGTGCTTTTCCTTCCCTAACATGACACTGACATAATTTTGGTAACTCAGGATTAGTAGCTGTGGTGGTTTGAATATACTTGGCCCAGGGAGTGGCACTATTAGGAGGTGTGGCCTTGTTGGAGAAAGTGTGTCACTGTCGGGGGTGGGTTTTGAGACCTTCCTCCCAGCCATGTGGGAGACAGTCTATTCCTGGCTTTTTTTTCAATAAAGATGTAGGAACTCTGAGCTCCTTCAGCCCCATGTTTGCCTGTATTCTGCCATGCTTCCTGCCATGATGATGGACTGAACCTCTGAACCTGTAAGCCAGCCCCAAGTAAATATTGTCCTTTATAAGAGTTGTCTTGGTCATGGTGTATCTTTACAACAATGGAAACCCTAATAGGTATAATCCATGCACCAGGTGAAGGCACATTTTGCCTTGGTTTTACAACCATTTTGTCAAGGTTTCTTTATAAGAGCTCTAGGACTCAGCAATTGTCCATTGCTTAGGATCTTAAGCTCTATGAATATCTTGAGGGGCTGGTCCAGTGTGGGCCCAAAGGCACAATCTTCTCACAGCCAGCAGCATGAACAGGCCTTCCAGCGTAGACTGCCCGGATTGCCTTTCTCTGTGGCCTCAAGCCCAGGCTCCACGTCAACCCCCCAGTGCTCCTACACATCCCGGTGTGACATAGATGGGACCAGACTGGGTGGCCCTGGGATCTGGCTGTAAGTATGGCCTGGCTTCCTATACCCTCTCACTGAACTGTTTATTAGAAAAGGCAGTATTAACCAAAAGGCCTGCCACAGGAGGGAGTAGCCATTGGTTTATAAACCAGTCTTTCATAGTGTACCAACACTAGCCTCTAAATTGGCATCCCAGAGTACCATATAAAAGTTTATTGTGAGTTGTATAAATAGGCTTCCAATAGTCAGGTATAAGGTATAGATGGGCTAACTATGGAATTCACCATCTAAACCAGGACACTAAATTTAAGAGCCTAGACAAACAAAACAGGGGATTATTGCTGGTAAAATGACACCCACAATCACCCAAACACAGGCCACATGTACCAGCCTCAATGGCCTCATATACTCCATTCTAAGTTTCTCTCCCACAGTGCAACTGTTCTAGGCCTTTGCAGGTTGCACAAAACAATTTTCCTCTGTAGCCTTAATCCTAAAAGGACTTTAAATAAAGGCCCGTTTGTTGGTGTACAAAACGACCCCTTTTGTGAAAGGATGTCAGCTAAAGGGTGCAGAATCTAATCTGTGTGGTTCTGTCTGGGCTTCCTAAGTGAACTAAGCTGCTCACACTAAAACCAAAGGAGCTGAGAACGGGGCCGAAGGGACTCAAGCCTTGCTTCTTAAGTGCAGGTTTTTGGGACGCATTACAGAAACTGTTTTTGGTCGCCACGCAGGTTGCTGGAGGCCTCAGCATGAACAAACTTCTAAGGAAAGCACGTGCAGTCCTCTCAAAGTACTGGCAAAACCCAACTGTTCATGCCCTTCTGCACAGTCTAGATTCTGGCTAAGTGGTTTAGGAGAAGACGCCCTGACTCCCATGAAGTCTTTGGTCGTTGCCGTGGCCCTCTGTCTGCTTACAGGGGGCAGGCGGACTTGGGCGGGTTCGAAGGTGGAGATTGGAAACAGGCAGCAGTGGCCACAGCCAAGCCGCCCGGATAGACGGCGCAGGCGCGTCATGTGGGCCGGCCGGTCTCTCCACTAAACCTGTCCCCACACTTGAACCACTAACCAATGCCTACCTAGATGGCGACAGAAAGGGCACGGCGTTTCACGCACGCGCTATTTGACACTCCTAGCCGCTTACTCAATGCGCGGGCTCTTTTCCGCCAACCGTTTGTGGCAAACAGACAGCTACTACGCATGCGGCTACTCGAGCGGCTGCCAGGCCTCCCAAGACGCCTGCGCGAAACCGTTCCGGCTCGCTCGCTCCGGGCTTCAGCGTGGCGCCTGCGCAATCTGTCCTTCACGGCCAGGCTGGGCGTCTAAGCAACTCCAGCTGCCTGTGCGCTCTAGCTGCGGGGAGCTCCAACTAACCTCTCTGGCGCTCGGACGGGTTTGTGTCTCTCTTCGCTGGGGACGACTGGTTCCGTCGGGGCAAAGATTCTCCGGCTGGGCTTATCACGGACTACACCGAGAGCATCGATCACTTCTGACTCAGCTGATCGCGACCGGTGGCTAGAGGAGCGCCGAGCAATCAATGCCCGGCCCCGCCCTCCTCGGGGTCAATGACTTGGGCGGCTTGAGCTTTCTTTTCCGGATCATGCCTTGCAGAACACTTTGTCACTTGTGATTTTACTTAATCCTTCCAATTTAGATAATGAGTTCTCCCTATTTTACAGAGTAGGAAACCGAGGTGGAAGAAAAATAACCACATGGTTTTAGAAGTCACATATCTAATTTGAACCCACAAGTACAGCATGCAGGGCTGGTTCCCGCGAGTTGGCCTATGATTTCCTTGCAGAGACAGTCTGTGTGGCGTGATGAGGCAGTCAGCAAGCGTTTTGTGTTTTGAGCATTCTCTCCCGGTGGACTCCAGAGGTGCCTGGAGCAGCAGCAGCAACCGATTCTCTGTAACGGTCTGCTAGCCTTGGGTTTGGAGTGTGACTAGAAAAGCAAAGTAAATTAATCTACTGGTCAGCAGGGATTGAGTCAAGGTGCACTCTTAGGTTTTCATCCTCTCAGGAACGCTGCTAAGTAGAGATGGGGAAACGAGTGGGAGTTTTTGCTCAAGGCCAGGGCAACGAGTCATATTCTGGGTGCTGTGGTAGTGATACAGTCTAGGGGGTCTTGATCGGCTCGTTTTCTATGCCAGTTAAAGAATTAAAAGGCAACGAATAAACAAATAAATAGACAATAATAAAAAAATCTCAAGCTCTTCAGGTAGAAGCAGCGTAACCTCAAACACTACAGATAGCAATAGACAGAGTCAGCAGAGAAAAAGATCTTATGCAAAGTAGATTTGGGGTGGGCGGTGTGTGTGTGTGTGTGTGTGTGTGTGTGTGTGTGTGTGAAAAATCTGAAGGCTTTTCTTTTAAAAGTCTTTTTCTCCCCTAATTTAGGGTTGATGGCTTTGAAGAAAGATATTTGATTGTCCTGCAACTATTGTGTGTCCTGATCTGACCTTGAATTTGTTGAGCTAATCCATCAGCAGGGGACCTGCTAATGGGAGGCAAAGCCTATAAGGCCTTTGTTTTAAGCTGTCAGACTTGTCTTAAGTCAGAAGTGTGAGGAAGTCGGCCATCTTGGAAATACAGCACCTTATTAGGTACTGTTGATACTTCTCTGTGTCTGCCTTCCTGGAAACCTGTCTGAGTCATCTCAGAAAGGCAACAGACACACACACACACACACACACACACACACACACACACACACACACA